>PVLC010005816.1:0-73582 GCA_004027655.1 Graphiurus murinus | reverse complement strand
ACGCTTGTAATCCCAGCATTCGAGAGGCTGAGACCAGAGGATCCGGGTTCGCAGCCAGCCTCAGCTACCTAGTGAGGCACTCTGCAACTTGGTGAGACTCGGTTTCAAAATAAAGAATAAAAAAAAATAGGGCTGGGGGTATGGCTCGGAGGTAGAATGCCCCTGAGTTCAATCCCCAGTACCGAAAAAAAAAAAAAAAAAAAAAAAGAATAGGACAAGAGAATGAATATTTGTACATATATATCCATTATATATTTATTCTCATTCAATATATAAGTATGTATATATGTATGTGTATGTATATTATGAATATATATGCATAGATACATATTCATTCTCTTGTCCCATTAATTCTTTTTCTAAGACCCTATCATATATATAGGGCCCATTTGCTTTGCAAAAGAATCACACAAATTTACCCATTTCACTGTAATGGGGTAATTTCCCAATGATTTGAACTCATTCCCAATCATTTGGACACATTATTAGGGCTACTGATTAGGGAATACTTTAAAGGTGGACGCTAAGACTATGTAAGCAAGTTCAATGTTGAAGGATATTAGTGATTCCAAGACATTGTCTTAGAACTGGACTGCTAATGTTTTTTATACCAATATTAGGAATTTTAATTTTGTGTAACTGTAAAATTCCAATTATAGCTTGAAGATATTCTACCTATTTTTCTCTCTGGTCAAACAAAACATACTGCTTTTATGAAAAGAGTTTAATCTTTTACCAACTATCACATCCATCTCAAACATCAAGCCTGGCACTAAGTAGGCATTATATTACTCATTGAAAAAAATGACAAATTTTTGTACTAGATGAAGTAACTCTTGGGTTTGTATGTATTCATAAAAATTTGCAAGTATAAAATTATTGCCATGCATATTCACATAAATTTTTCCTGAGCCTTACTAATAGACACATTTTACTTGAATGACTTTAAATAGCAGGAAGGAAGAATGATAGCTCTTTTTTAGAAGTATATCTATGTTCATTTCAAGAAAAAATATGTGGGGCATCTTGTTCGTGTGACAAAGTCTAGAATTAAGAACCATTGGTATGTTGAATAGGAAGGTATGAAAGGCCATCCATCCTCCCCCATGTCATAGGTCATGATTGGTAAAGAGTTACCCAGTTTCCCATTGTGAATTAATGAAAAAGTTTGGTTAGAGATGCAGAAGAACACTGAGTGTAGAAGTCCTGAGCTTTGAAGATGGACAAAGGTAGGTCAGATATTCCCCCTGAAACAGGCTGGCTGTGGATCCCAGGTAAGTTGCCAAGCCACTCTGAACCCCAGGTTTCATACCAATGATAAGAAAATCATCATGATGCCATTTTGATACAAAGTCCACACCTGGTACTGATTGCATGTAAGTATTCACTCGTAGTACCTGGTGTTGTAACACAAGTTTTCTAATTATTGCTGCAATGTTCCCTATTCTTACATAAGTATTGATAGTAAATATTGTAAACAAAGTAATCAAAAACCTAATATTCTTAATCTTGATGCTGAGTATTTTGTGTTGTGACTTACACTAGGCTAAGTTCTGTCATATATCAGAAAGTCCATTGGTAGTTTCTCTGTCCACTTTCCTAAGTAAGGAAATATGTTCAAAAAGACTAATAAGTAGTCCATTTAATGAGCTAACAAATGGTAGAACTGGTATCAAAACACAGTCTTCAGAATCTAGAGCTCCAGGATGTTGTTCTTGTCTTTGTTTTATCTACTTTAACCTTCCATATAATACTAAGGTTTTTTTCTCTATATCTTTTTTAACTATAAACTTATTATTTTATTACTATTATTATTATTATTATTAGTGCATTGTGATCATACATCTTTGTTAGGTACAAGCTGGTAGAGGCATACATGCACACATCTCTCATTTAACCCTTTCCCAATTCCCACCCCATTCCCTCCCCCGCCTTCCTTTTCAATTTCAGTTTAGTGATTGACTTCGATATGTTTGTGAACGTGCATCATGTGCATTAGGATGTTTCCCTCTCCCTCCGCCATCACCTTCAGTTAAGTCACCTTCTTTGCTCATCTAAGGTTTCTCCTTCTTTGCTCATCTAAGGTTTCTCCTTCTTTGTCTAGGGTTCCTCTTATGACCCACTTTCTCCCTCACTACCACATATTAGGGAGAGCAGAGAGCATATGATTTTTTACTTTTGTGACTGACTAATCTCACTTAATATAATGTTTTCCAGTTTCATCCATTTCCCTGCAAATGACATTATTTTTTTTCTCTATATCTATATGATAAATGAAGGCATAAACTAAGATGCTTTGATTTAGTAAAATCAGAATAGTACATTTGGGGTCAAGTATTTTCTTCTACTTTGCTTTTCATCTGAATAGAATAAAATACATACAGCCAGGCATGGTGGCACACACTTGTAATCCCAACATTTGGGAGGCTAAGACCGGAGGATCTGGGTTCGCGGCCAGCCTCAGTTACCTAGTGAGGCACTCTGCAACTTAGTGAGACCTGGTTTCAAAATAGAGAATAAAAACAATAGGGCTGGGGGTATAGCTCAAAGGTAGAATGCCCCTGAGTTCAATACCCAGTATGCAAAAAAAAAAGAAGAAGAAGAAAATACATACGTGACTTTATATGTCAGAAAATGCACAGTTATTAATGATCTGATTGTATTGGAAATTCTCCAGTGAGTTAACTGAAAAATATTGAAGTCTTAGCAGCAGTGAAGTAAACTAATGATGTGCTTCCAAATTTAAACAAATTACAAGGGAAAATAATTAAGAGATTGAGGCACCTGAATGAACACTGAAATTCCAAATCTGTCTTCAGTATTTTCATCAGTTTCTAAATATCACTGGTGCATTGAAGGCAAAGTTAGCAGAGGCTTCTAAACATTGCTTGAGTGGAAAGTCAAGATTAACTTCTTCCTGTTAGTGCATATTTTCAAGACGATCCAGAGCAAATCAGCCAAATGCATTTTTCCATGACCATAGTAGTTATATAGCTAGAGCTCTCTTGGAAAATGTACCTCATTAAAAATTTGCACAAACAGTATTTCAGACTAGAAGTTTAATGCTCTAAATAGTAAGCTAGCCTTCAGTATTGTTGTATCTCTTCTCCAATGAGTCAACAATAAAACTAACATAGCTTAACATTTTATAGCATCTATTCAGGGAAAAAATGTGAAATCAACAAAGAAATTCTGTAGTTACACAATCTCTTTTGTGAAGTTCAGGGTTGACCTGCCTAGCTAATATATTTCAAATACACAAATTTCACAATAATAGGGACCATTCTGGCCAATGGCTGTCTAAAGTGAGTGGAAAAATTTTCAATGAAAGTAAGGCTCTTTACTCTGCTATACTTCAGAGGGGTTCAAATATGTCTCTATATATGTTTAGGGAACAATTTAAATCCTGGAATCATTATTTACAGAAAGTCAGTCTACCTCTCTCTAGAAATTTAAGCTTAGGCTGGCAGTGAAAAGATTTTTTTTTTCCAGTGGATTGAAACAGGTTGAGACCTTGTACCACTGCAGCTATTGCATTAGTTCTCTCCTCAGAGAACCCACATATTTCATTACAAGTAGTGTCAGTGGTGGGATTTCCTTTTGGAACCATGTTTTTCATTCTGGGACTTGGCCTATGTGTTACACAGATAGACGGCTGGTGTGCCAACCAAACACAATATGGATTTTAAGATACTGAGAGTATTGGTCTGAAGCCAATTTCAAATTGACTGCATATTGGCAAAAAATATAGAATAAGAATTGAGCAACTCCAGCTCGTCTTTCTTTTTTTTTTTAACTTCTTATCCAGACTTCTAAATATGGATGAGTACAACCTTAATCTTTAACTATTATCAGAAAGAATAGAGGCAAATTCCAACCAAAATTGAAAGTTAAATTTAGTTAGTCTTATTGCTGTCTCTTTATCTTCTTGGTTTAAATAGAATTGTTTAAATTTTGCCTTGAAAGAAAGTTAACAAATGAGAGATTTCTTTTTTCTCCTAAATCCATACACTACTAAATAATATTTACTTAATATGCCTCCTAGTTAAAATAATCTCCCCAAACCTTTTCTAACATAATACTACTTTTTAAGAAGAAGGTAAAAGTTAGGGTCTTTGATATAGCACTAGGCCCTGTCCTGTTTTATTTATTTATTTTTATTGTATCAACTAAGTAAACTGCATATGATTAATGCATTTAAAATGTTCTCCAGTAAAATTTAGGTCAGTACTTACTTGTTAGCTATCAGCTTCAAAGATACATTGACATATTTGATTAACAGAGTGCTTCTCCCACAATGGTTTGTGCAGTTTATGCAATTTTAAGTCATTGGCAAACATTCAGCATCAGCTTCTGTCATATACCTGTCCTGTTTTATAATGAATTACTTTATATTAACCTTCAAATTCTAAGAAAGTTGTTTTTTGGTTTTTGTTTTTTGTTTTTTTGCGGTACTGGGGATTGAACTCAGGGGCATTCTACCTCCAAGCTACACCCCTAGCCCTATTTTTTATTCTTTATTTTTGAAACCGAGTCTCACTAAGTTGCGGAGGGCCTCACTAGGTAGCTGAGGCTGGCCGCGAACCCGGATCCTCCGGTCTCAGCCTCCCAAATGCTGGGATTACAAGCGTGCGCCACCACGCCCGGCTGAAAGTTGGTATTTTAAATAAGTCAGAGATGATTATTTCCATGGTAGCAACTAAGAATTTTAAGTGTGGTCAATATTCACAACATGGCTGTCTGAGGAAAATAAATGTGGTGAGCATCAAACCAGCTTAACAAATGGATCAGGATAATATTAGTGTCAGAAGCTTAACGCTCAGTAGCCGAGGGAAATCATCAGAAAAGGATGAAGCCCAAGCATTCAGTTAATTATTGCAAAAATAAAAAAAAAATAAAGAGAGAGATCTTGCTGAACTTCAGGATGAAGCACACAAGCACACTTTTTTTGGAATGTCAGAGCAGTACCTTTTTGCTGGAATGAGTATATAAATTATGACCATGAAGATGATGGTAGCCGGGCGTGGTGGCGCACGCTTGTAATCCCAGCATTCGGGAGGCTGAGACTGGAGGATCCAGGTTCGCGGCCAGCCTCAGCTAACTAGTGAGGCACTCCACAACTTAGTGAGACTCAGTTTCAAAATAAAAAGAATAAAAATTAGGGCTGGGGGTATAGCTCGGAGGTAGAATGCCTCTGAGTTCAATCCCCAGTACTGGAAAAAAAAAAAAAGAATCATGGTATCAGCTGGGCATGATGATGCACGCTTGTAATCCCAGCATTTGGGAGGCTGAGATTGGAGGATCTGGGTTCGCAGCCAGCCTCAGCTACTTAGTGAGGCACTCCGCAACTTAGTGAGACCCTGTTTCAAAATAAAGAATTAAAAATAGGGCTGGGGATATAGCTCAGAGGTAGAATGCCCCTGAGTTCAATCCCCAGTACCGCAAAAAAAAAAAAAAAAAAAAGAATGATGGTATCAGAATGATTAAATATTTGAGCCAAATATTTTAAATATTTGAGCCACATATTTAAAATATAGCAAGATAAACGTTTTTTGCCTTCACGTCAAAATCTAATTTCTACTCCCATCAATGATGGACTATTTGGCGTCTGCATTCTTGTTCTACCATTGACAAGATGTATAGTATTGGACACATATTTCATTTTTGCAATCTCAAATACTTTTATACAAAATAGCAACAGGCGTTCATTGGGTTGTTACAATCACTGAAGCCTGAAGACCTTACATAGAGAAGTGTATAAAACACTCATGGGCCCTGAAACATTAATAAAGCCTGCTAAGTAGCAAAAGTAGTTTAAAATAAAACATATTCACCTTTTTTACACTGAGAATATAAAAGGTTGATGAGTTGGTTAGACAATCCATAAAAATGTTAAAAGCCATACTTGTGCAACATTTTTACTAAAAGCCACGATGCAGAGGTTGGCAGGCACTTTTATTTATCTCAAGGAGACAAAACACAACTTAGTGAGCTATTCACCGAGGTCAGAAGGAGTCCCTCCAGCACTCTCACCATGCTCCATATTGTCCAATTTTGCCCACGTGTCTCCTCTGGAGTTGTCACCTGTTCTCTTACATTTATTGGGGTTCAGGCTATCTTTAGATTAAGTTTCATGCTTTTTATTTACTTAACTCCTTTTTTCTTTATAATTTTTACTATACCAAATCCACTTTCCTGGTTTTTTTTGTTTGTTTGTTTGTTTTTTACGGTACTGGGGACTGAACTCAGGGGCATTCTACTTCTGAGCTATACCCCTAGCCCTATTTTTTATTCTTTATTTTGAAACAGGGTCTCCCTAAGTTGCAGAGTGCCTCACTAGGTAGCTGCAGCTGGCCTCGAACCGGGATCCTCCAGTATCAGCCTCCCGAATGCTGGGATTCACAAGTGTGTACCACCACGCCCGGCTTCCTATTTTCTTTTTACCTTATTTCCAGTGGTTAATTGCATTTCTTCTCTTCAGTGAAAGCTTCTTGAACACAGGAAGCATGCACTAGGGTGTTTTACCTGTTATTACCTATAGACCATTTAGTCTACCTTTCATAGAGCATGTGGGATCTCATCAACAAATCACTATTGTTGAATTGAAGGAAATCCGTATATCAGAGTTTCATGATTTCCTGAAGAATCAAATTCTTGATTAATAGGGATAGTAATTCATAAAATAAATGATAATTTATGAGGGTGTTTTATTATTTGTAGATCACTACATATGCTTCTGTTTCATCTTTGCCCTATCTTTGAGACAAGAGTCATTTTTATCTCCATCTCTTAGACAAATAAAGTGAAGGCTGGGGAAATCAAATGTCTTAATATTGTTCTGGCAAATGGTTAACTAAATATTTATACTTTATTGTAAGTTAAAAACAAATGGGTAAAAGATGAGCTATACAATACTTTAGAGATTTTAAAGATTTATCAACTTAACAGTTCTAAGGTTGAGGTCATGACTTAGTTATAAATCATGTTATCACTATTTGCAAATTTTATTACATATTTTTCAATGTTGCAACATATAATTTGGAGAGTATGCATTTTTATGTTTTATTCTTTGTTTAAGATGAACAAAGAATAACCTTATTTTTGTCTAAAATGGATCAGACCAATACAGATTTGTTGGTTTCAGTGTTTGGATCGATGACCAATATTACTGTCTGCAGGTTTATCTGAAAGTACCCTTTGTTCTGAGAATCAGGCTCTTTGGGAGAGATCCCAATAAATAGTATCACAGTCTCCTCCACCTGGAAGGAATAGGAAATGGAGACAAAGTATGGCTTCTGTTGACAGAAGCCAAGGTGGTGAAGACTGTAGTTCAGGGTGAGAGCCACATAGACATGCCAGCAAGATCCAGACCCTGCAGGTCTTGGCTTTCCAGTGGGATGCACCAGACTTCTAGTGTGGCAGGTGATGTTGCTCCAGGGAGGCATAGTCTTGGAAGAGCAGAGCAAGAGCCTCAGCTTATAGGTATTTTAACTCTTAGAAGCACACAAAAGAGAAATCAGGCAGAGCAGGGAAATGAGCCTTCTTACATTTAAATAATTATTCCTCCCCAAGGAGAGAGGAAGCGGGAATCAAGGCATGGCAGAATCCTTATAGAAATGGAAGGAGTGGTAGGTGGGGGTTGGGACTTTGCTTCTTTCTCACCTCTGCGTCATCGCCATTAGGAAGTACTCGTTTTGTGAGTTAAACCACGTATTAGTTGTTTGTTGCAAAGTCACTTTTAATCAAAGTGTGTGGCACCATCCACAGGCTGTGTGTGAATGCACTAGAATGTCCCTGTGTCAAAGGGGATCTTTTGTGTTCCCATTGCATTCCAGGAACCAAGAGTCTTTCTCCTGGCACAAGAACCCCTTGGGATCCTGATTCTCATGCAGACTGTCTTATTCTTTCTCTTGCTCATCTTGAGACTGTACCTAGATTGGTACTTTGTAGTTTTATATACCCAGGTGATTCTTTATGAGACACTAAGGAAACCCAAATTATCTGGTTCAGTTTCCCTTCTTTAACTTTGTGCATGTTCTAAGTGTGTACTATTTGTTTGCTTTGTTCAGAAGTTTGAATTGTTGCCACTGGTGAGCTTGGAGGCTTTTAAATTTTTCACTGAAGATCAACATATTGATTTCTCAAAACCATAAGTTTCCTTCAGGCCCTAAGCATTTGTTCCTTTATACACAAAGAAGATTTTTGCATGATCAATGCTAGGATATTGGGGAGGTAGTTTGAAAAAGCTGCATAACTTTCTAGTTTGTAATATTTTCTTTAGGTAATCAACAAAATATTTTTAAATCATTCTCTTTTTTTTATTAAGTAATCCTAAGCATAAAATTCATTATTTCACATTTTGTGATTTACCTTGAGTACTATTATTGAGTGGTAATGAGTACAAATTTAATTTTTACTAAATCCTTCAGTTCTACTTTGTCTTTTTTTTCTTGTGCCATTTTTTTATCTCTGGAATTTGTATCTCATTATGGAGTTGAAAAGCAATGAAGATATATCCCTAGATATTCAAAGATGTATTAAATAGGTAAATGTTTACAAACTTCCATTATCTGTGAGATAAGCTACAGTGAAGAGCAGAATATATTTTGAAAATACAAAAAGTCATGGATTATATGCGCTTCATCTGCATGAACAAAAGTCTCCAAAGTCTCAAGGGACCTTTCAAATTCTCCCATGCAAAACCAAATGTCCCTCTCCCTTTTTTCCAGGACCAGCTGACCTCTGTCATGTTCCATTTGTCTCTTTAGCATGCCTTTACTCTCTAACAGATTTTATTATGTTTAATGTCTGGTTAGATCTTGTTTTGCTTTGAGATGGTTCATGGCTAAATTCCTAAGACATGAAACAGAGCTTGCATTTATAGGTACTCCTTATCAATTGATTGACTAAATGCGATATTCCTCTTGCTAAGTGAGGTACTTCTCAGGACAAGAGGGCCATCTTGTACAGCACTACATTCTGCAGATACATGCATGTCCCTGCCCCCTGGGTTATGGAAACCTTTTCTGGAGCATTTTCTGCCACCTCTGGCACACAGGCTGCAGAGCAGGAACCAGAGCCATGTATCCATAATTAGGACCCAAGAGGCACCAGCTAATGGAGTTTTCAGCAAATGTGAAGGAGTAGAATCTTCATGGCTTTTCAGACTGTGCCTAATTTTGTCAAATTATTTCTGAAAAGAATCATTTAGTACAAAAGTGGCAAACCATCTCTACTTCATTTTGCCTCAATTGTTTTTTTTTAAACTCTGTAGAGGTATAAATGCTCACAACTACTCTTGATTCCTTACTTATAAAATGCTTTAGGAAAATAAGTAGAGGCCTATTGAAGAGCTCTGATTTGGAGTGAAAGGGGCATTGAAATTCATTGTGGGAACACATGCTTTTATCCTTTCTGTCCTCCTCGTTTCATCTCAACTATCTGAGGAAATAATAAAGAAACACGAAAAAAGAAATACTTTAGATGTGTTTGTTATGGATTTTTTTTCTTATTTTTATACACAACCACAGAGTATTTATCTATTCTCTGTCTGACATTAAGCCAGATAGTAGTGATATTAAAAATAATAATGGCAAACACTAAGCAGAGCCAAGTGTTTTTCAAAGCACTTTGCATGTTATTATCTCACTTAATCCTTATAGTAATTCAGGGAAGTAGTTATTTCTACTTTCTTCACATTATATTTGCTATTACAGATTGTACCTGAGCTTGCATAGCTGTGAAATGAGTGTTTGGGTTTGGGTAGTCTCCTTGTAGAGTCCATTTTTAACAACCTCAAACAAACTCTGTTAGAGATGTGCTTTATAGAAATATCATAAAATGTAATGGAAGCAATGCAATTACAAACAAAACAGAAGCCGGGCGTGGTGGCGCACGCTTGTAATCCCAGCATTCCGGAGGCTGAGACCGAAGGATCCGGGTTCACAGCCAGCCTCAGCTACCTAGTGAGGCACTCCGCAACTTAGTGCGACTCGGTTTCAAAATAAAGAATAAAAAGTAGGGCTGGGGATGTAGCTCGGAGGTAGAATGCCCCTGAGTTCAATCCCCAGTACCGAAAACAAAACTAAACAAAAAAACAAACAAAAAAAACCAGAAATGACCTAACTCCATTGACTGAGCCTAGAGAAAATTTCAAAGAGAGAGAGTTTGTTGGGGTTTTAGGGATGATTAGCTATTTTTCAGGTGGAGAAAGTTGCCAAAGACAGAGGTCAGAGGGAGGGAGGACTTTAATTACCTGTCTCCATAAGAATTTTGCTAATTTTCAATAATGTCCATCTATACTTATTTTTGCAGATAATATTTCAAAATTTTAGAGCCAAATTTTAACCTATGTTCATTTGTAAATAACCACATAGATCAATGTCTGAAAACAGAGCAAGTTAAATGCTAAGTGCATGTCATTGGGGGCTAGAAATTGTAATGATGGAAGACAGTAAACATGTGGTGTTGAAAGCAATTATTTTAAAGTGTATCATTTATTTTAACTATCTTAGGCCAAGGGTCAAAAGGTGAGCCATATCATGTGTTTGTCCTTATGATTATATATCCTCTCTTGGATAATGGTTTTAGTACAGAAGAGAAATAGCTATTTCCAGCCTTCCATTCCTCTTCAGTGTTACCAAGTAAACTTTCTACAGCACCCAGTAGATGAAGAAACCTTTTCCCTCTGGCCAATGTAATCACTTAGGGATTTTTTTTATATGCCTACAGATTCCAACATGTTCCATGATGGCTGGATTTTAATTTTGCTTGGCATCTGACAGCTGTGAAGAGTTAATGCTCAGCACCAGCCCCAGAAATGTATATTTTTCATAGGTTATGCATGTCCTTTTGTTTATCCCCCTGAGAATAGGATTTTAATCACTGCTGGTATCCATGCTGGTAAAAATCAGCACACCTAGACACTGATGCTGGAGACACAAAGCAGGACTCTGACACTTTCTACTAGCTACTGATATTTGTGCATTGAGCTAGATTATTATAGAAGTGTGTATGTCTCCTAAATACTGGAACTCTATTAAAGTAATTCTGTAATAAATTCCTAAGATGCTACTGCTTACCCCTGCAAAATGTCCCACTTAGGAAACCAAGACTTTATTCCCTTCTCAATTTAGCTGAAAGTTGTTCTGTGTATAAGATAGATCTACTGAACTCTGCCTAAAGGGAAACCACACTTCCTACTTTCCTCTCCATCAGTTTTTATTTTACAGTGAAAGGAAAAAAAAAATCTGTGCTTATTCAATCCTCTAGGGAAATTTGTTACTTTCCTGACTTACAGGGTTTTTACTCTTTGACTTTAATATAAGTCTTCCTTTTTAACATGCATCTTGCCATTAATTTCCCAGTTTCTAGCTAAGAAATGCGACAATAATAGGTTTTGTAGAAGTCACACTGGATTTGTTTTCTTCTGAGGAGGAAGTTCACTGATCACTAAGAACTCTGCCACATCACCTGAGTTATGAAAGTGAGGCTCCTAAGTCCAGTGAATTTTATATGAGTCCTCCCTACAACACTTCTCACAATTGTGTATTGAAAAAAGTTACTAAGGAAACCACAGGACCAGGTAGTAGCAATTAGTGTGAAAGTAAACAAAATGGGCAAATGCAATCGCCTATTTCCAAGATTTGGCTTCTCATTTTCTTAGTAGATGGAGTCCAGACACATTACATGTATTCCCTTATAAAGGCCACTGATCAACCTCCTGCCTGCTATCTTTCTTCCTGTACAGGCTGCACCAAAGAAGGGATTTGAGACCAGAAGGGGAACAGTATGAGAGGAGCCAGCAATAGCTCATATAACATAAGCAGATTAAACCATTATTTTTAGATAATTCTATATTTTCTCAGTTCAAGGATAAAATTATAAATATTAATGTTCTTAATATCCAGTGTAATTGGTGCACTTAACAATAACTATAACAGTTCCCCAGAGAGTGTCCACATGCATCACCTAGTCGATTGCTTCCATTACTCTGTAGAGCAGGAAGAGAATAGACCATGGCCCATATCTGAAGGTCATGTACATTTCATAAGTGTAAAAAGTTTGTTCCAGGTCTTGCAGTTCATTTGTGAGGAGGCAAGTGGTCATCAGCAGGATGTGGGCTTTGAATCCAGGCAAACCTGGAATCTAGTAAAATCTTTCACTACCACATACGAGGTAGAAGATCTTGAATTTAAAGTCCTCATTAAGCCCATACAAGTGGTCTACCTAACCTCCCCGAATTTCAGTTTCCTCAACTGGAAAATGGGTTAACACGTACTGGAGTTGCTGTTAAGAACACTGATAATAAGTTCAGTGTACCTGATACAAGCGTGCCTTGCTCATGTCTGCCGCTCACTAAGTTGTGTTAACATTAGTATAAACCAACAAGGCATAACTACAGGAACTAGATCACTCACTTTCAAGTAGATCATTGTGTTATAGATGAAAAAAGGTGCAGTTTGGAGGGAGAAGCCCTGAAAACCCATCCTGGGTCTTTTATTTCCTATATGTGTTAAAAGAGTTATTTTAATCTCAGTAAGTCCATTTTCCTTCCTTCCTTCCCTCCCTCATTCTTTCTCGTCTCCTCTCCTCTCTTCTTTTTCCTTTAAACATTGGAACATTGCTAATATAACACTGATATAATATGAATATCAGAATTGTTATGAGCCTCAGTTGAAATTTTAGATAAATTATATAAACTGTTTTATATATTAGAGTCTATGCAAACCTTAGTATTATTTTTATGTTATTATGATTCTGAGAGGTGTTTTTTATACAATATCATTCTAAGTTCTATCAGAAGCTCTCCTATTGATAGCCTAAGATTTACATATAGTAGTCACCATTTTTAATAAGAGATTATATTTTACTTCTTTCCTTGACTTTTAACAAAGTAAAAATCAAAACTAGTACTATATTCACTAATTATAAAAATTATATTTCCTTAACTTGCTCTTATTTTGCTGTTTTGACACATCACTTCCTTTTTAAATATAGTGTTTTGTTCTTCTACAGTAAGCATACATTTTTGAAGACCACTTTAAATGAAGTGGCAAAATTTCATGAAGCAATCTTTACATAATAATAATGATGAAGTCGGAGGAAACTAAAAGAGGTGTTATGAATTTTTATGCATCAGCCACCTTTTGAAGGTGAAAGTTTATTTACTTTTAAGTAGAATTTAATTAAATGATAGCAAAGATTTGAATGCTCACATAACACAAATTCACTAAGAATGATAAGATAGATTCCTATCAAAGATTTATAATCAAATGTAGGAAATCACACATAGATGTGATACATTAGCTGTTTGAAATTCAACATGTGTCAAGAATATACAAGACGGCATGGCACAAGGGCTGTTCATACAACACTGAACATTGCTAAGAAATGAAATGGGAAAACCCAGTCTACTGCCTCTGTCCCGCTCAAATAATAATCTCCCCAGTGACATCACAGTCTGTCCTTCTGCTCTCTGATAAAATCAGAATAATGAAAGAAGATATCATGAGAAGAATCAAGCATCATCCCAACATATATATACACATATATGTATATATATATATGTATATATATATATATATATATATATATATATATGAATCAATTGAGCCAAATAATTTCTCCTTACTGGGCCTCAGTTTCCCCATGTGCAAAATAAACTCAGGACCCCTAAAATTCCTTTAAGCTGTAAGATGACTTCACCTCATCTCTCTTTCAAGTGATCAATTATACATGTTATATTATTTATTAAAAAATACACTTTGTTGAAAACTATTGCCAGGGACAGAATAAGTAGTTGTTTTTTGTTGTTGTTGTTGTTTTTGTTTGGTTTGGTTTTTTGTTTGTTTGGGGTTTTTTTTGTCTCAGTAGTTAGCTCTTTAAAAGGACATGCTAGAAACTCATTTTATCAAGTATAAAGAGCACTGGAAATGAGAGTAAACCCAGCATTAACCAGGACGAATCCCTCATTTTACAGGTGTGAAACCTGAGACTTGTTTGGATCGAGGGAACTTGCACAGTTAGACTCAGATACAGAGTTCTAATATTTAATATGATATCAATGTTCATTCAGAGAAATCTAGTTTCTAGATAAAAAGGATAAAAACCTATTTTACTCTGTCTGGGCAGACTTCATATAAATAGCTTTTTAAGGGTCAAAGGCTATAGAGATTATTTAGTGACAGACAATAGGAGCGTCCTTCCAGGTTTGAGAAAGGGTTGTATTACTGGTTATTAGACATCCTAGAAATAAGTTGGAAGGGCTGGAGAACTAGGCTGCAGGTGGGAATTCTAGGAACAAATTCTAGCTCCGTCTCACTTCTGCCATGTATAGGAAAGCTAGCTACAGTATGAGGAAGCCCCCATAATCGGGAGCTGCAATCACAGAACCACATGGCTTCTGTCCCATCCCTGCCCCTCTCTGTCCCATCCCTGCCCCTCTCTGTCCCATCCCAAATTCAAGTGGAACGGAAATCCAGAACACTGGCTACAAGGAAAGGTAGAGTTTAACTTCCCAACCTCTACTATAAAGGATAACTTTTAGAAGGAAGATTGAAATGGATGAGAAAATCCAGACCATTTTCTAGAAATATATGAAGATGGTAAATAATAGGATTAGGGGACTCAAAGCATATCATATGAGAAATAATGTAAGTCAGGGATGACAAATAGATTTCATCTTGCCAGCCAGCTATAGTTAATTGGCTCCTAAGAACAAGAAATTGAGAAAGATTTTGGGGATACACCTGGACCCTGCAGGAAAAAGCCCTATGGCTGATGAACGATGTCCCCTATTGTATGAGCACACCACACTCACAGCTGTTTGAATGCTGTAGATTTCCTATAGTTAGCTGCTGCTGATCAACTTCATTGATAGAATATCCCATAATGCCTTGTGGCACTCTTGTTATTATTGTTGTTCTTAGTGTTATTTAATTGTATATTGATTAACTTCTCTGCATTATCATGATGACTATGCCTTATTAACAAAGGCAAACTATGAATTGAGATTTTAATTATCACCATACTTTGCACAGTACTTGATACATTAAATAGGATTTCTGTTGATATGATTTTTATATCTCAGTCATTCCATCAACAAACATTAATTTCTTGTTCACTTTGCTCAAAGTAACATCTAAGTTATAGCCTCAGGATTGCTGAGATCTAACTCTTCCTAATAAAAAGAATATAATTTTCATATGCAGAGAGTCATCATAGGAAATCAATATATCCGCATGTGTGTGTGTGTGTGTTACTGAGAATAAAACTCAGGAGCATCCTGCCTCTGAACCACATCCCCAGTTCTACATATGTATATTTTATTTGGAATTAGGTCTCATTAAGTTGTGGAAGCCTTCACCAAGTTGCTGATGCTGGCCATGAACCTGTGATCCTCCTGTCTCAGCCTCCCAAGTACTATGATTACAGGTGTGTACTACCACACTGGGCTAAGAAGACAATCTTTGAAAACTTAGAAGGTGGTTAAAAACTTGGACTCAGCTTATCACTTTGAACTGATCTTGTTTTCTCTGCTCTTGTCATCATTTCTATCTTTTTTTAAGTGTTTGCATTTTTCTTTATTATGAACACTGCAGCAATAAATATACCAAAAAAACCACAATTTTTTTTCCTGGAAATAAGTTCAGTTGCATGTCTTTTTTTGGTGGAACTCTTGTTATTTTATTTTTAAATTTTTTTTATTTTTATAATAATTGGTGCATTGTAATCATACATCTTTGTTAGGTACAAGCTGATAAAGGCATATGTGCACACATTTCTCATTTAACCCCTTCCCCAATTCCCACCCCACTCCCTCACCCTCCCTCCTTCTCAAGTTTAGTTTAGTGATTGACCTTGATATATTTGTGAACGTACATCATGTGCATTAGGATGTCCTCCCCCCTCCCACCCCATTCATCCCCTTCAGTTAAGTCAACTTCTTTGCTTATCTAGGGTCAGACCCACTTGCTTACAGTGATTTATTTTTGACAAAGGAACCAAAAATATACACTGGAAAAAAGATAGCCTCTTTAACAAATGGTGTTGGCAAAACTGGTTAACCATATGTAGGAAAATGGAAATAAACCCCACTTTCTCACCTTGCACAAGAGTCAACTCAAGGTGGATCAAAGACCTGGAAGTCATGCCAGAGACCTTGCAGCTACTTGAAGAGGGCATAGGACCAACACTTCAACACATAGGCACAGGTAAAAACTTTCTCAACAAGACCCCAAAAGCACAAGCAACTCAAAGGAAGATCAATACATGGGATTGCATTAAACTGAAGAGCTTCTGCACAGCAAAGGAAACTATCAAGAACCTCAACAGAAAACCCACAGAGTGGGAGAAAATTTTTGCCAGCCTCTCTTCTAATAGAGGTCTCATATCTAGGATACACAGAGAACTCAAGAAAATCACAGCTAAGAAAACAAACAACCCAATAAAAAAATGGGCAAAAGATCTAAATAGACACTTCACTAAGGAAGAAATACAAATGGCCAATAAACGTATGAGGAAATGTTCTACATCATTAGCAATCAGAGAGATGCAAATCAAAACTATGTTGAGATTTCACCTAACTCCAATCAGAATGGCAGTTATAAAAAACATGAACAACAACAAATGCTGGCCAGGGTGTGGAGAAGTGGGAACCCTAATACATTGCTGGTGGGATTGCAAATTAGTACAACCACTTTGGAAAACAGTATGGAGGATCCTCAGATGAATGGGAATGAACCTACCATATGGTCCAGCAATAACACTTCTGGGTATCTACCCAAAAGAATGAAAACCAAACTATCAGACCAACGCATGTGTATCTGTGTTTATAGCTGCACAATTCACAATTGCCAAACTATGGAAACAGCCAAGATGTCCATCGACAGATGAATGGATTATAAAACTGTGGGATATGTACACAATGGAATTTTACTCAGCCATAAAGAAGAAAAAAATCATGTTATTTGCAGGGAAATGGATGCAACTGGAAAACATTATGTTAAGTGAGATTAGTCAGTTACAAAGAGCAAAAAAGCATATGTTCTCCCTAATATGTGGATGCTAGGGAGAAGATGGGGCATTTCTATCTTAAGCTCACTTGAGCAAATACTCATTCTTAAAGATAATTTTGCTGAGAGTACACAGACATATATCATATGCAATGAATGTGCTGATCCTCTTGAATGGGAATGTTAACTTACGGTTCTCACATAATGTTTCCTTTAAGTCTTGCACAGACATGCTGCCAGTTTCTTGAGACAAACACAAATAAGTGTCCTGTGTGACTTACTTGCTTGATCGCTCTCAGTAGAGTTACAGCTGAATCACATTTCAAGAATCACAGTTTTGGACTGGCTGTTTTGCATGATTGATAATAACTCTCATTTGATCACTCTGCATGGGAAAGATTGAATTTCAGGGAATATTAGTAAGGTTATGATTAGAATGTGTCTGTGGAATGCAGAAATGGATCTCATTAATGCTATCCATTCATTCCTTGAACTGCAGCAGATTTACTGAGTATTTCTTATGCATTGTGCTAGGCCCCACTGATATGAAAGTCTCAAGCTGCTTTTAATCAGTATGGATTCAAACAGATGGACTCTCTGAAAAAGGGAAAGGACAATATATGAAGTATGTAAGCAAGCTTTCTGAGTTTCCTTGAGGAGAAATCCAGGAGTCTTTAAAGTAGATAACCCAGGAAGAAAGGGTGACCCTCATTTCACCAGCTGAAAAGAGAGGAGGAAGGGGAGTCTAGATTCACTGCATTTCACCACTTAACAATTTTGGGACTGGAAAGTGCAATTGTCTGAATGTTTCAGTCCTCCTGAATTCATATGTTGAAACTTAGTCCTCAAGATGATAGTATTAAGAGGTAGGGCCTACTGGGGGCTTTGGGAAAGCCCTGTCCTTCTGAATTGAATTAGTATTCTTATAAAAGAGGCCAGAAAGAGCTTGTTTGTCCTTCTACCATATGAGGACACAGCGAGAAAGTTCCTCTGTAAGGAGGAGGAACTCCCCAGAAACCAAATGTGCTGGTGCTTTGAGCTTAGACTTCATAGCCTCCAGAACTATGAGCAATAAACTCTGTTGGTTATAAATTGCCCAGTTGAAAGTATTTTGTGATAGCAACTTAAAGAGATGAAGACAGTAAGTTAATTAACGAAGACAGAGTCCTCGTTCCCTAGCATTGTTAAGGTATTAAATCAATTTTTTTAACCTAAGATAAAATTAATAAGACAGATAAGTAATTCTAAAGTTGTATGAAATCAGTGATGGGAAAATTTATTCTTTCTATCATTATAAATAATTTATTATAGGAAATAAGACAATATTTCAGAACCTTTTATGGTTTCTTAGAGCTTTCAAACATACAGCTTTTGATTTGGCAAAATTTACTTCTTGTCAAGGTTCCTATTACTCGATAGTAAAATAAAATGTTTCTGATGGTGGTGGTTAGGTAAAAATAAATTTAATAGCAACATTATTGCCTTATATGTTAACAACTGAATTAATAAATATTAGTATCACTGTCATTGTATAAAGATTTTGAGATAATAATGAATGTATAATTCTAAGTGTGAAAAAATTAAATGTTCTTTGGTCTTTGAATATTTGAATACATAAAAATGTCTAGCCATAATATTTTGCTTTCTTTTAAATCACCATTATATTTGGGAAAAAATTTTGAAGTAGATTATAGCCAAAGTAGTTAATATTCCAATCTCAATCTCTTTTACCTTGAAGTGAATCATCAATAAGTAATAAAAGCAGAAGTTACATATTTCTTTTTTCTTATTAAGAAATATGTTTATAGTACAGCCAGATTTTTCTTTAATAATAATTCTTTAAATATTATTTTTCAATTATTTAACAAAATATTATTTATAATTGTACCATTTGTACCTACTGAGTGAGTACCCACCCAAAGTACCCACCCAATGCCAGATATTATGTTATCTATAGAGCATATAACAGCAACCAAAATATATGCTTACTGTTTTTACTGAAGAAAGGCCATATTTGCTCTTAAACAAATTTAATTTATAACTAAAAAAAAAAAAAAGGGAAAAAGAAAGATATTTGGGTCCTATAGCATTAACACTTTTTAACTGATTTGTTTAAAACACATTGTGCTATCTTCAGTTACTTAAGTAAACCTATATCAACCCCCCGCCCCCAATTTTGGGCTTTCTTCCATCAGGAAAGTAAACTCATGAACTTAGTAAAACAGAGTAGTGCAGGCCCAACATTCAGATGAATAGAATATATTGTTAGTCTGGCAGGTCCCAATTTTATTGAAAGTTGGCTAACTTTAAACAGAAATAGATGATACCTCATTCTAAAAGGTGTGTGAGTATGTGTGTGAGTATGTGTGTGGGAGAGGGAGAATGGAGTAGAACTGATTCTTCTTTGTATTAAGAAAGAAACTACATGATCAGAAGCTGCTGGTTCACAATAAATTTTAAAAGCTTATATATTTGATCATTTTAGATGACTAAAACTTTTCTCCTTACTATGTAAGGATTTTAGAATAATTCTTCTGAATTTTCCACCAAATTGCTTCAAATATTTAGCACTTTCTGGATCAATAGTGCATCGGTCAACCTAGGCTGCTATAAAATAGGCTATGGCAGCCTACATGACTCAACCACAGTTTATTTCATGAGTCCCAGAGGCTGGAAGTTGCAGGTCAGGTTGCCAGCATGGTCAGCTTCTGGGGAGGGCTTTCTGGCTTTTGCTGATGGCTGCCTTCTAGCTATGTCCACACATGACCACTCCTATTTGCATGTAAGGAGGGAGAGGAAGGAAAAAGAGAAAGAGAAGGAGACATTAAATTCTCTGGTATCATCTCTTTCCCCCCCACACCTTGGTACTGAGAATCAAACCCCAGGGACATTCTATTTCCAAGCTACATTCCCAGCCCCTTTTATTTTTGAAATACTATCTAGCTGGATTGTTGAGGGTCTTTCTAAGTTGCTAAAGATAGCTTTGAACCTCTAATCACCCTGTCTCAACCTCCTAAGTACTGGGATTACAGGCATTTGCCACCACACCTGGCTTCTTGGTGTCTCTTCTTATGATGACACTAATTCTTTTGGTCCAGGGCACAACCTTCTGACCCCATTTAACCTTAATTTCTTCCTTATATACCCCATTTCCAAATACACACATACTAGGAATTAGAGCTTCAGTATATGGATGGAGGTGGGGGAACAAATAAATATAGATCGCTTGTTCCTTTAAAATTGTATTCAATAAAAGTGCCTGTGTATTTCAGAATGAAAACCAAGAGCAAGTTAATCAAAAACAACAGAGAGAGTACAGTAGTGAAGCTGCACAGCCTGCATTTAATGTTACTTTGCTCCTTGGACAATTCAGTGTTAAATTGGCTTGGGGAAGTCAAGTTGGTTTTGTAAGAGTCTTGGAGCAAAAGGCTGTGATTGCATTAATAACTTCAGAATTGGATTCAGAGGCCTAATCCCATTGACTTCCACATTGCATGCCTCACCACTGCTTACAAAGGCTAAGTCTGTGAACCGACAAAGCAAGCCAAGCCTCAAAGCAACGCATTCGCCTGCACAGAGTATCGATTGCCATTACTTGCAGTTAAATTGCCACCAAAAGTCTAGTTAGATCTCTCCTTGGTGGCTTGGGGAGTTTGATTGCAGAATGGCTATGAGTGGAATGTTTTCCAGTACCAAAGAACAGCAATGGGATTAAAAACAATTCAGGCTTATTTATTCTGGCCAGAAACAAAAACAAAACAAAAATCCTGGACAGAGTGAAATATCCAAAACAAAGGAATCAAGTGAACTTCTTGGCAAGTTTTTTTGTTTGTTTGTTTGTTTGTTTGTTTACTTTCTGTTCAAATCATGATTCAAATTCAAGAAGAAAGGCAAAAGGTTAAAAAGATTCAGGAGCTAAGAAAATGGAAAGTCAGTTTGGCTAATGGCTATAGATCTTCCAGGTAGGGAAGACATTTATCTTCTTCCCTCTACAGGGGAAGAACCAGTATTTTCTTTTCTTCAGTGGCAGATGCAATCTTTGGCTCATCTAATTAATAAACCATGTAAGCAGAGTGTCCAAAAGAATAATCCCATTGTTAGTTCTTCCACAAAGAGCCTGTTAGAGTATTATGTAGGGACATTGCTACTATTTCAAATTAGTACTAGCACTACACTTTCCATTCAGGACTTTCCAGATGCTACAGCAAACATTGCAACTATGATTTAGAATTTACAAAGGATTTTTTTTTCATAGTGAAGCAATTTTTCTCAGCCTCTCCCTCTCTTTCAAGAACTCAGTGTTACTATATTTTCAGTTAATCAGGAGAATTGCTTAAGATGGAAGAAAATGGCCTCACTCACACAAAGACATATGCTCAAAACACCACTGCCATCTGCCAACTGTGGGACCTGTGGGGAGTTTCTTTCTGGCTCTGACCTTCAGTTCTAGCCATGCAGAGGATTCACCAGGATTCAATGAGATGATGCAGTTAAAGGGTTTTATACATAGCCTGGAATACATCTTAAAAAGAATATAATTTCCTCCTGGTCAGAAAAGGAATCTGATTTATCAATGGTTGCTAAGGCATTAGTACTTTATTTACTTTCACTCTGGAAAATATTACCATTATTATTATTTTTATAAATTTCAGGTTAAAAAAAAAGGGGGAAGTCATCTCCAGTAATGGAATTTTGAACAAAAAAATATTGGAGAAGAACACAAAGTTGTCCTGATTCCATTCAAACAGTTCAGGCTCAAGACTCCTGAGTGACTTCCAGGCCTCTCTCAAAGCAAAGCGGGACTGGGAATAAAAGTCCTGTCCTGCAGAGTAGGGTAGATTTTGTTAGCCGCTGCCACACTGTGGAAGTATGGCTGAGATGCTCCCTCCAGTCAGGTTGGGTGGGCTAGTTCTACTCTCCAGGATAGGAGCCTATTCTAACCTAGCATGGAAGAGAGGAGCAGAATCCAGGGCTGAGCTCTGGGCCCTGCCAAGTCCAGTCTGTTATTTGACTCAGGGAAATGGCTGGCTTAATTAATTGAGAAATAAAAGTTATTGTCATATTCTACTAGAAATGAATGACCTTGGCCAATACTTATTGAATTTTGTTTTCCTGAGCTTTACAGCTTTCCATTGTGACATGAAATCAAACTTTCTTTCACTTATGACCTACTTCTTAGATAAGTTCAGACTTAACCAGTAACCAGTCAATATTGCCAGTAAATAAGGTCTACTTCCAGAGCAGGAAAGTGAACTCTCTGTTGCTTTTGGAATTCCAGTGCTGTCTCCAAAAAAGAAATTAATTTTCTTCTTCATTTTTATGACTATCCTTCTATAATATTTCTTTCCATAGTAATTCCTACCTTACTTCTTTGGATTTTTATAACAACCCTTCTTGAAATGATGAAAATCAAGAGTTTGTCATTTCATTTTCCAAATATGTAAACTCAGGTTCAGCGACATTAAAAAGTACCACTCCATTAATCAGTGCTTGAGATTTAACTGAAATCCATGGTTATTAAAAACATTTCCCACCAAAGGATACTATATAGAGGCATTTGATGGGGGACAACCTAAATTACTACATGCTGCCTGTGGTTAGCCCAGTATCTGCAGAGGACAGGTGCTCAGTACATACTAACCATTATCAATGTCAGTGTTTGATTGCTATTGTTGTTGAGTTTCTATCTCCCCATTCTAGAGGAAACCAGAAAAAAGTTAAGTGAATTTTTTCTCTTTTGAGATTTTTATCAATAGAGATAAAATCTGCATATGGAGCAAACAGAGCAGGTTAGGTACTGGGAAGATGCAATGATAAAAAATCAGCCCAAGTCCTCCAGAAGCCTACCTCCAGCTGGAGACCAGTGATGGGCTAGAAACAGCAGGCAGAGAGACTTGGCAACAGACCAGGAGGAGGACTTTCTCCTGGTCCCTGAAGGCTAAAAACACACATAGGCTCACCCCCAAAATTCTTATTCAATACATCTGGATGCAATCCTTCTATTTTTTATATGTAGCAAGTCCTATAGAACAACACACCATTATTTGAGATCCTCTGCTATTGACAATGGGGGACCACTGATTGCTTTTCATTATGTATCCGCAGCTAACTCCCACTGCTGAATTCAACTTCATAAGAAGGTTGGTTAACTGCATACTGAGACACACTGCTTGACATATGACAAGTACTTAATAAATATCTGAAAGGAGGAAAGGATGAGTGTAGAAAAAGAGTGAGAAAATGCATGACTACCCTCCTGCTTTCAGTCTCAACCTGAGCTGTGCTGAGACTTTGATATCCTGAGATTCTAATTTCTGTGCCTAAGCAGATCACTAGTTGGGCTGGCAGTAAATTTCCCTTGCACTCAGATGGATATCCACACTAATAACCATACCCACAGGCCCTGTATAATCTAACTTGGGCTTACCTTGTCTACCACATCTCCTATCTTCTCTAAAACACCTTAGCTCATTCTCACACTGGAGCATCCTCATTGCCTGGGAAGTTATGTTCCTCAGGGGCACATAGCTTCTTGTCCTGATTGTCTCAGTTGAATTTGGTCTCAGAGGAGCCATGCTGACCATCCAATCATATGGAGAATCTCACTGTAACTGTGTTTTCCACAGATTTTTTTTTTATTAGCCAAAGTTATCTTGTTCGTTTCTTCACTTGCACACGTATTCTCTTCTCTGACACAAGCACTAAAACTCACACCATCAGAGGTCTTTGTATTTCCTGGCATTGCTCATACCCATATCCAAAATACCAACATTGGTGTCTGGCATATAGAAATTTCTCAATAAATGTTTGCTCAATGAATAGATGAATACTCTTAACAGGAACCTCCTTACCACCTTAGACCTCCTCCTCCTCTCCCACTCCTTCTATTTTTCTATCTCATTTCTATTTCTCACTAACCCAGACTTGACTTAAATGACTGTCATGGATTCCAAAAATAAAAAGCCCACACATATATATCTGTCATCTGCCCACCTAAGCTCGTGCCCCAAATCTAACACCAACTGAACAAAAACCCAGTAATCTCGGGCTGCTTGAACTTTGTGTCAGTGAAAACATGTCGGGGGGGTCCCTGCGGGCTCATCCATTTTAAGAGCCCTTTGGAGACTTAGAGGAAAAAGAATTCTTTTTTTGGCAAGCAGTCTGAGAATTAGGTTACATTCCAAATTAAGTAGGGCAGAATTTGTCATATATGGCCCATTTATACACCTAGAAATTCCTGCGCATGCACGTGTGCACTCTCACACACATTTTAAGATTCATAATAATAAAATGCTTTCAGATACTATTGAATTTTGTAGCAAAAGGAGGCTGGGCAGCAGTGAACGTGGCCATTATACTGATACCAAAACAAAGGCAAAGAGAAGTTCAAGATAGGGCCCAAGGAATTAGAGGCCTGGAACCTAAACTGGTCTTTGCCACGGGAAATACTGGAAAGTCAATTAAGGGCCAGTTTCCCTTCATAGAGAATGAGGTGGCTTGTCATATTTCTCTGTGACAGAAGATCACAAAGTTCTGGATAGACAGTAGACCTAAACTAGTAGGCCCGGGTAGGGCAAGCTTTTCTGCATTTATAACAATTATGAACAGTTCCCAAGTAAGGCTTAAACGACTAATTCATGGCTGACATTCTGGAGGGTAAAACATTTGAGCTAAATGGACTTTTGATGGGCTGACATCTCCTGGGATTCATAGATATACAAGGTAGAATTTAAAAAGTCCTGCTCTAATGAACTGCAGTTCTGAGACTAAGATTCTCCTCCTAGGTTCATCTTCATTTGGGCCAAGGTCTTTGAGGAAGTCACTAAGACTTATTGATCTGATTCTTGGGGATTTTACTACACCTGAGAGAGGCTGCAAGTAATTTCAGTTTATCAGAGAAGGGCGTGGTTGTCAAAGGAGGGCTTTGAAAGCAGAAATTTGGGAATATTTATATACACATAAGTGACTAGGTCTGAGTAGAGTTTACTCTTCTGGCTCCTGAAACACAGGTTTACTTTAAGGCCGAAGCAGAGGCAGAGGAAGGGCTATCAGGCAACAGATGTATAGCCTGAGGCTCAGATGAGTGCCTGGCTTTCCTGGAACCATGTCAAGCCTGGGGAAAGGAGCCAGGCAACTGGGCCAACCTTTTTTTGTCTCTGCTGTTAGGAATGCAGAGCATTGTCACAGGGAAGGAGCCTCTGCTGATTTGCATTTGAGAAGAAACTGTCTGGGCTGACAATGAGAAAACAAATCATAGTATTTTCAGTTTTTTCTCAGCCACTGAGGCACAAGTGGGTTTTCCATTATGCCTCATCAGGACGGGAGGCCTCAGTGGTTGAGGGGTGTCTACTCATCCATGATTGCCCATAGTCATTGAGAATGACACCAACAGGGCCCTTCTGAGTGACTGATCAGCCCTCAGTGTGTGGACATGCAGCATTGTCACCCGACAGGCATCGTTTTCGTCCTTCTCAAGACATTGACCTGGACAGAAATCATCCCGGCTTGGATGTGGAACTGTACTCTGTAGAGATCCCCCTGTAGGGTCACTGCAGCTGAGAACAGTGTGATTATTAGATTTAGGTTTGGGTTAGGGGACATGATGACCTTGTGCATGACAGGAGTGAGCTGGGTGCTGCACTTAATCTCATACCCTTGGCCATAAACACCCAGTGAGTTAGGCACAACTGTTCTCATTTTATAGAAGATGGAAGAGATTGACTCTCAGGTGAAGCACTTGGCTAAGGCACCCTATGATTACGCTGATTCACTGCACTACCCAATTCCTTATTTCAGACCATCACAATGAATATTTCCACCCTTCTCTCTGATGTCCATATTCTTCCTAGCTTTCTCAGGAATATGTCCCTTAAACATCTGATTCTAAACTGGTCTACAAATCAAAATCACCAGTTATTTGACAAAACCAAGGAAACAGTGCCTTGTTGACCTTGTGCATGATTTATGTGCTTAGTCCTCCTTAGAAAGCTGATCCTGTCTCTTTCACAATCACATCAGCATCCCTCTTTAGCTTCCTGGTATCATGTGATGCAGGAAACACAGGCTGCTAAATCAGAGTCACTTGGGATTCTAATGCCAGCTCTGCAGATTATAGATTGTACGGCCATGAGCAATTCATTTTTCCACTGTGAGCACAGTTTCCTCCTCCATAGAATGGGCTAAAAACCCAGCCTGGTACTGTCAGGAGCACTATCTGTGAGGTGAGTGGAATAGTCCCTGGCCCCTAATGAACCTTCAGTTACATAATGAGCATTAACCAGAAAAACAAACAAAGCTCCAATAGTTGGCAAATAAGTGGTAGTGAACTGCAGAGAATGTATATGAATGCTAGCTCTTAGTCACTAAAAAATATTGCCACTTCCACAAAAGATGGTTTCAACTATTAATAGCTGCTAAAGATCAGAGAAGGAGAATGTGGTGTTACAGGAAGTGCATTGGTCAGCATGCACACTTCTGCTTTCTAAGAGCATTTGTAGCAGAGGCTCCACAAGTCAATATATTCTGGCAGTCTCCTGTCCTCTGAAGAAGACAGACCAGTACAGCATCATTGAATTCTCACCAAATAGGTTTGATTGGCTAAAAGACATAAAATAACAAATGCCAGCATAAAATGACAATAGATCATTATAGATTGACTCCAAAACACAAGGTCAATGCCTACATTTATACATTCTACGTCTTTATTGTTATCATTTGAAATGTCATTGGTGTATTGTAATCATACATCTTTGTGAGGTACACCTGGTAGAAACATACATGCATACAGGTCTTAGTTAACCCTTCCTCAATTTCCACCCCATCAGATCTTTATTATTTTGATAAGTGATTTTGTGTATGTGTTATTGGGGACTGAACCCAGAGGCAATCTACCTTCAAGCTATATTATCAGCTCTTTTTATTTTATTTTTAGACAAATCCTATTTATTTATTTTAATGTGCCTTTATTGGTGTATTATGGTCTCACATCATAATGTAAATCGTATTGACAATGGCACACATGCACACAGCACTTGGTGCCCCCTCCAGCCTCCCTATCTTTCCCCTTCCCGTACTGAGATTGACATTGAAATTTTCACATATGTACACACAGTCAATGTGAGTATTTCCAATAATGAGACTCAGTTTTTCTCTCCCCTTCCCTTAGACCACTTCCTTGGCTCCACTGAGGTTTCTTCTCCATTATTTGGAATCCCTCTGGTAACTCAGTTACTTCCTAGCTTGCACATACTAAAGAAAACATATGTCCCTTCACTTTCTATGACTGGCTAATCTCACTTAAAATAATGTTCTCCAGGTTCTTCCATTTTGTTGCAAATGATATTATTTTATTCTTCTTTATTGCTGAGTAGAATTCCATTGTGTGTATTTCCCATAGTTTTGTAATCCATTTATCTGTTGATGGACACCTCAGTTGATTCCATAATTTGGCTACTGTGAATTGTGCTGCTATGAACATGGGTATGCATATACTACTGTAGTTCTCTGGTTTCAACCTCTTTGGAAAGATACCCAGGAGTGATATAGCAGCCTTTTTTATTTTTAGTTTTGAAACAGGGTCTCACTAGGTTTCTGAGTCTTGAACCTGTGATCCTCCTATCTCAGGCTGATCTTGAACCTGTGATCCTCCTGTCTCAGCCTCCCAAACATGCACCATAATGTTTGGCCATAAATGAAATTTTTAACTGGCCACATGAATCCTAATTTATAGTTGAAATCAACAACCTCAAAGTAAAATACATGAGCTCTTAAAATAAAATAGTAAGGATTAGTTTTTATTGTGAACCTACCTTCATTCTGAACAAGTTATTTTACTTTCCCTAATCCTCAATTTTCTTATCTATATTCGTGAATAATAATGGCCCTACTGTAGTGGAGATCAGAGGAGATAATACACATGAAGTACCTGGAGGTAAGTATACTCTCAAGATAGGGTAACAATCGTAATTACTTCTATAATTGTGTTGCAGGATGCATTGCTGCATAGACTCTGGGTCAGAGAAAATGGGTGGATGGTTTCCTCCCTGAGAGACTCGGGCTAAATTCCTTCAGTTTTCTAAATCCTGGTTACTTTATCTGGAAGAAGGCGGTTGCTCAGTCTTCTTACAGATTGGTTAGAGTGGAGAAATGAGATGGCGTGTGCCCCTCCCACACACACACCTGTCCATCCCTGCAGTGGTGGCCAGGGTTCACACCAAGGGAAGAGAAGAAGGAGGCCACAAATATTCTCAACTCTCCCATAGTACTCTTGTCTGACACATCTATATTTGTTCCTTTTCTTCAGCGAAGACTCTTCTTATGTAGCCCCACCTCAGCGATATTTTCACTACTGTCCACCATTACTATAGTGAGTGGTAAGGAAAAGAGCAATCGCCACCCCTATTTTTCTTCTTCACTGCTCTCGTTACTACTGGACATCTCCTTATGTCATTCTTTTCCTATTTTCAGTCTTCCTCCTACTATGTTGTAACCTTCATGTTGCTGGCAACCTTCACAATTTTGTTCACACTCTATCCTCCGCGTTGAAAATTGGCTCTCAATATGTTGTTATCTCTGTTCTTGTTTTCAGATCTGCTTTGGGTCAGGTCTGGAGAAACAAAAGTAAGTCTGGGCCTAAGACCCTACAGATAGGGTAAAATATGAATGTTTCAAATGAAGGACAAAAGGTTGCTATAATACTTTTCTCATCTTTTTATATTATGCCCAAATTAAAATATTTTTTCTACCTCCATCACTGGAATATGTATTCATTCCTGTTTTATCAAGGAGTTCAACTTCAAAACTAATAACAATGGCATTTTAAATACAAGAATACATAACATTCTTTAAAATAGTTAACCTTTCCCTGTGACATTTCATTGGATGTCTAATTAGCAGTAACATTTTGTTGTTTGCTGTCTTAAACTTAGAAATTCCTAAACTAATTTTGTTTAAACAATTAATTATCAATCATCATAACAAGAATTTCTATCATTAAAAGATTTTCTTCTTTTGCCCTTCTTTCTCCATTCCTTTGGCACCAGAATGTACCATTTGTAATTTCCTATGTATGCTGGGTTTTCTTTTAAGAAGTATAATATTTCTCTTTGGTAATACTTTCTTTGAAGTGATATTTTTTTCTTTTTGCCAATTATGAAAAGTTCATCCAAGTTCTACTTTTGTATAGTCAAGGGAAAACTTTAGCAGCTAGTCAAATAAAGCAGAAATAAGTTCATTACCGAGGTAGAGAAACAATTTTATATCATGCTTGCTCTTATTTTATATTACTGAAAATTTTACTTTTATTTTATTATTTTTATTATATGAGTTGTTATGAATTAGAAGCTTTGCAAATAGCTATCAAATTTTTAATTCTTTAGGCTTTCCTATCCAGTACTTGCATATTGACTCTAAATGGAGAGGAGGAGGGTTGGGTTGGGGATTTGGATCAATGTTAAAGTACTTACCTAGTTGGAGAAGGAGAAAATAATGTCAGGTTTTTTTTTTTTTTTTTTTTTTTTTTTTTCAGTACTGGGGATGGAACCTGGGGGCATTTTATCTCCAAGCTACAACCCCAGCCCTATTTTTTTTTAATCCTTTATTTTGAAATAGGGTCTCACTAAGTTGCGGAGGGCCTCACTAAGCAGCTGAGGCTAGCTGCGAACCCATATCCTCCAGTCTCAGCCTCCCAAATGCTGGGATTACAAGCGTGTGCCACCACACCCGGCTGTGTCAGGTATTTTAAAAGCATGAACTCATGCAATTTCATGAAAATCATTTAGAGTAGCACTGTTATTCTCATTTTTTAAAGGGCATGAAAGCAGGCTCAGAGTGGTTGAGAAATGTTGTTAATGTCACACTGCCATTAAATGATTGGTATTTGAATCCAGCATAGCCATTTACACATATATGTTCTTTCCACAATTTTGTCCCACCTTCCTAAAAACTGACAGAAGAAATAATAAATATAATCTTCTAGAACAATAGTTGTGCCCTAGATAAAATTTCTTGTTAAAAGAAGTCTTAGCCAGATGTGGTGGTGCATGGTTGTAATTCCAGTATTTGAGGGGCTGAGACAGGAGGGTCTTCCTGCTCAAAGCCAGCCTCAGCAACTTAGTGAGGTCCTCTGCAATTTAGTGAGACCCTGTTTCCAAATTAAAAATAAAAAATTGCAGTGTAGCTCAGAGGTAGAATGCCCCTGGGTTCTAATCCTCAGTACCACACAAACAAAAGTCTTAATTGGATGATAATCTAAAAATGTATTCTGAACATTTTATTTTTGCAAGAAGTGAGCAACAATTGGAATATACTCCTTAGAAAATGAATTAATTTCATATGGTGAGGAAAGTATTTACCCCATTAATTTCATCAATATCTAAATATGAAAACAACATATTTTCTTTGTTTTTCATGTAAAAACCTCAATTGTCAAGTTAATTTTTTTAGATAACTATTTTGTGTGTAGCACCTTGCAAGATGCTAGGACCACTTAAATAAATAAGACACAGTCACCTTCCTCAAAGAGCTTACAGGCTGTGGAGAGAGACATATAAGAAGAAATAAATAGGAAACTATTAAATGACAGCTGTACTGACTGGTCATCATAGAAATACTGAGAAATGGCAACTAATTCAACATGGGACACAATCGAAGAGACATTCTAGAAGAGATGATATTTTAACTGTGTTCTAGTGGACCGAGGAAGAATAGTGATTAAATATGGGAATAAAGGAGCAATTCAGGTGAATATTGTTGCCTCCAGAGACACCTCATTGTGATGGTCACAGATGACTCTAGATTTACAGTATGGGTAACTAGATCAAAAAGTGATTCATTTCGTTCAAATAACAAGAAAATACATGTATAATATTTAATAAAAAAGACCATAGGTTCAAGTTTCAACCTTTAGCAATAAGGGAAGTATAGGAAACCTAGAAAGATCTTCCTACTTAGCTGTTAGATGAGCAATATTTAACATTTAGGTGGCAAATGCGGGGATAGAGTTTGGTATTAATTACTCCAGGAAATCATTCGAGTGGGCAAGGAGGATGTAATGCATTAAAGCCACATTTAAGGATGAGAAAGGGTAAGAAGGAACTCTGAGATATTTCAAATGAGATAGGAAGAAAGCTTAGAGATCTCCGAATTTCCACAGTGGCAGATGCATGCAAAGAGTCCAATAAAGAAGAAATCTGAAAATGATTCACTGAATTTGAAAAGTAAGGAATGTTTCATTGAATGAAAATTTAGGGAGTTATAGACGAATGTACCCAAAGAAATTTTATATGGAATTTCAGTGATAGTTTCAATGATAAGAGATGAAATTATTTCTAGTTGATTGATTAGTGAATGAGAAATAGGAAAAATAAAACACTAAGTAAAGTATATTTTTAATTTCCATGTATAGATTAGGAGAAAGAAGTTGAAGTATGGCTCATGGAATTGATCATTACAGACATATGTATCTTCTATTTGGAACTAAACTAAGCCATGTGTCATAAATGACAAGTAATAGAAGAAATGTTCTACAGAATTGGACAACATACAAGGAGTGTTTTGTTTCTTACGTCTCACTTTTATGGATGAAATGTGTGTCCCAGAGATCTCAGTGAAAATTGTTTGATGAAGAAGGAATTAGAGAAGCTGTGAGGGACAGTCTCCGCAGGAGCTGAGAGAAGCTTACATAATGAAAGAGTGGGGAGGATCCATTATCCAGAACAGTATGGACGAGAGGCATCACTAGGAGATACTTCCTCTTACATACAGTAACATAAATCCTAGTCATGTCAGTTCCTTAGTTGATGGAGGATGCCAGTCATCCACAAAGAACACTGACAAAGATGGATAAAACTTAAAACAGATTAGTGGACACTTTGGCAACGAAGTGGCAAGAAATAGCAGTGGAACACTAGCCAGGTTGGTATTGAAGTAATCTGTGGGTCAATCAATAGCAAAAGTAAATGCCTGGCCTGCCATTGGCTTCTCCTTGTCATCTTTTCTCCTGATTCTGCACCAACTTTTAACTGAGCAGTGAACTTATACTGGAAATGCTCCAGGAAAATGTTTTGTATCAAGAAAAACTTAGGGAAAATTCAGTGTGAGCATATCAAAAGCTCCATTTAGCATTCAAGGTGACATTTGCATGAGCTTTTTATCTTTAGAACTTAAAAATGTGTATTTAGGAGAAAACCTATTCATGCTTGGTTGGCTGTTTCTTTTGTTGTGATTTAAAATTGAAATCCGCTAAACAGCAGGCAGTTACCTGCTCTGGCTTTTAAAAATCTTCATGTGGTACCTTTGAGGAGGGAAAAAAAAAAAAAGAATGTGAATTACAGAAAGAAAGATTAAACCTAGGGCCTGGCTTTAATAATTTGCATAAATAATTGTGGCCTCATTAGTTTTTTATGAGATTCCCTGGACAGATTATCATTAGATTGTAAACAGAGAAGAGTCTCACTGTATGAAAGACAGGAAACTCCATCCAGGAGAGGTTCTATCATTTAAATCAGAGCCCTGTGAAAACTTCTTGAAGCTCTAAAATTGAAAAGATTTTGGTGCTTCCCTCTCACATAGAAAAAATCAATTAATTCTGATAATGAAAATCAACTCTAAATATTAAAATAAAGGCAAAATAAGTCAAACTGCATTCATATTTTCCTATAATGTTCACACATCAATGTTCACATATCAATTTTTTTGGAAAGACTCCTTGGAATCACCTTTGGCAAGGGCCAGAAGCATATGCTTGTGAGATGATCCAGTACAAGGGGCTTTTTACTCTAGGCAGGTGTCTTAGCACCAAGCCAGCCCTCGCCCCCGAATGGGCTTTCCCTGTTCTTTTCTTTCATGGTGTCAAGGCTGTACAGGCAAGTAGAACAGACACCATGAAAATGACATCTTTTTTTTCTCAGTCAACAGATCTTGTACTGAGCTACCTGCCTGAGCTCACACCCTAGACAGTACCAAGCTCCCAAACTAGCCACAGGGCACCTTGCAAGGATGACTGTTATTCTTGTTTGTGATCTGCACTCTGTCTTTAATAACTGTGGTTTTATTGCCAGCCATTTTTCAGGTACCAGCCGTAGGCTAAATTTTTTTTCTGTTCTCTTTAGCATTGGGTGAGAAGAGCGGCCAGGGATTAAAAAAATAAGTAAGAGAAACACTTTCCTTCCAGTTGCTGAAGGACTAGTTCCAGATAGAAACACAGGCAAACAATGTCCACAAATAAAGAGATGGGCAGGGTTAGGAGAGGATTGTGCAGTCTGAGTGTGACTCTTGAAAACCTCTGCCCCATAGATGGGTCTTTGGGGTTTTTTTCTCCCCTTTACGTACTAGGACTCTGGGCTCTAAGTGTTCGTAAAACATTTGTAGAACATGACTATGGGTATATAAATAGACCATGGCTATTGATTTATATGTCAATATATCTTCATGAGTTATAAAATCCTTTCAGAACCTTTTTATTTCTTTTCGATCAGTCTCTCAGCATCTTTTCCTGCAAGTACCCCTTTCTCTTCTATCAGAACTATAATAACATATGATCATCCTTATCATCATTATTATTACCATCACTGGAAGACCTGAAATATACCAATGTCTATACTAGATACTATGTATGTATGTATGTATGTATTCATACTGGGGATTAAACCGGGGTGGGGGGCATTCTACCTCTGAGCTACACCCTCAGCCCCATTTTATCTTTTATTTTTGAAACAAGGTCTCACCAAGTTGCACAGGGCCTTGTATAGTTGCTGAGGCTTGCCTGGAACCTACAATCCTCCTGTCTCAGCCTCCCAAGTACGGGGATTACAGGCATGCGCCACTATGTCCGGTAGGTATCCTTTTAAATTAAGTTAAACCTTAGAATTCTAGTTCTATGAAGTGGGTAGCATACACCCCCATTCCTAGGTAAGAAAACTGTCTTGTGTATAGTGAAGATATCACAGGGAGGAAAATTAAGCTCTTACACTTCAGTTTTCTCATTTATAACATGAGAATCATAACTCTTTCCTCATTTAGGTTGTTATGTGGATTGAAATTACATACGCACAATTCCTAAATGCTCTCATATACATTTTTGGTGTGTCTTAAGAAATGGGGGTAAGGGTGATGGTAGCTACAGCTGGCTGGCAAGTGTGTCTGGTTTCTTGTTTAGACTGATATGGTAAGAGAGGAACTGAGATTAGTATTGTTAGCACTGGCCATGGAAAGACTTTTTGTCATAAGTGCTTCTTTTTTTTTTTTTTTTTTTTGTGGTACTGGGGATTGAACTCAGAGGCATTCTACCTCCGAGCTACACCCCCAGCCCTATTTTTTATTCTTTATTTTGAAACCGAGTCTCACTAAGTTGCAGAGTGCCTCACTAGGTAGCTGAGGCTGGCCGCGAACCCAGATCCTCCGGTCTCAGCCTCCCGAATGCTGGGATTACAAGCGTGCGCCACCACGCCCGGCTCATAAGTGCTTCTTTAAGAGCATCTGTTAGGAAAAGCTTATCAGGTTTTATTACAAATATCTACTTACTTATGCATCATTCTCCCACTAGACCAGGAGATCTGATAAAAGAACTATGTTCTGTGCTGTCTAGGCATTTAGTAAATATTGGTCGAATTAGTTTTAATTCTGTATTTCTATAAATAATTCCTATATTTAAGCTATGATGATATCTCTAAAAGTTAGTGGCATAAATACATGATTTTTAAAAGCAAAGTTTATTTTATCACATAATAAACTGTATAGTGTCTAACAACTTTTCCTCCTTTTTTATATTAATGTTATAACAAAATTTTTTAAATTATTTTATATTAAAATCGTTAAGAACTGAAAGTTAAACCTGTATATAAGTATATTTTGGCAATCAATTTTTTTTTTTTTTTGGTACTGGGAATTTGAACCCAAAGGCATTCTACCTCCTACCTATAGTCCCAGCCTTATTTGTATTTTTATTTCAAAACAGGTTCTCACTAAGTTGCTGAGGTTGACTTCTAACTTGAGATCCTCCCGTTTCAGTCTCCCAAGAACTGAGATTTTAAGTATTTATCATCATACTTGGTCAACTTTAGTTTTTATAAATAAATTTTATTGTCTGTATTTGAGGTTGACAACATGATGTTATGGGATGCAGATAGATAGTTAAGTGTTTACTATAGTAAAGCAAATACATATCTAAAGTAGTGAACTTTTTTTTTTTTTTTTTTTTGCTAGGGGGTCTAAAGCAGCTAAAATTTACTTAAGAAAAATCATTTAAACAATTTTATTAACTACAGTCCTCATAATGTACATTAGATTTCTAGATGCATTCATCCTATGGACCTGCACGGGGTGTTCTCTAATCTCCATCTTCCCATTTCCTCCCCCATCTCCTAGCCCTGGTAACCACTATATTTGCCCACATATAAGTAAGATTATACATTTTTTTTTCTTTTTCTGTCGGGCTTATTTTACTTAGTATATTGTTCTCCAGGTCAATTTATGTTACGTCAAATGACAGAATCACCTTATTTTTTTTTTTTTTTTTTTTTTTTTGCGGTACTGGGGATTGAACTCATGGGCATTCTACCTCCGAGCTATACCCCCAGCCCTATTTTTTATTCTTTACTTTGAAACCGAGTCTCTTACTAAGTTGCGGAGTGCCTCACTAGGTAGCTGAGGCTGGCCGCGAACCCGGATCCTCCGGTCTCAGCCTCCCGAATGCTGGGATTACAAGCGTGCGCCACCACGCCCGGCTAGAATCACCTTATTTTTAAAGATTGAATTATACATATATATGTATATGCATATCCATATATAATTTATATGTGTATTTCACATTTTCTTTATTCACTCAACTGTCGATGGACATTTACTTATTAGCATATGTTGGCTATTGTGAATTATGTTGCAATGCATGTGGAATTATGGACATATTTACATAGTAGTTATTAACTTCCTTTTGGCATATACCCATTAGAGAGGTTGCTGGATCATAGGATTTTTCTACTTTTAATTTCTTTAGGAAATTTCATACTGTTTTCCATAATGGCTGAGCCAATCTACATTCCTACCAAATAGTGTCCTAGGGTTTGCCTTTGTCCACACCCTCACTCACAGTTGTTATCTCTTGTTTTTGTTTGTTTGTTTGTTTTTAAGCCATCTTAATGGTATGAGGGGGATTTCTCATCATGATTTTAATTTTAGTTCCTCTAATTATTAGTGATATTGAACACCTTTTAATAAACCTATCAGCCAACTTTGTCTTCTTTGGAGAAAACATCTGTTCAGCACCTTTGCTTTTTGTTTTGTTGTTGTTGTTGTTTGTAATTTGGATCATTTTTCTACTCTTAAGTTGTAAAAGTTCTTTATAAATTTTAGACATGAACCACTCATGAGACAAGAGTTGCAAATGTTCTCCCCATCTGTAGGTTGCCTTTTCACTTTGTCAGTTGCTTCTTCTGCTGTGATGTTTCCCCATTTATTTATTTTGGCTTTTGTCGCCAGAGCTTTGATGTTATAGTCAAGAAATCATTCTCAAGGCCTATGTCTAAGAGCTTTACCCCCTCTATGTTCTTTTCCAGAACTCTTATGTTTCATATTTATGTCTTTCATTCATTTTGAATTGAATTTTGTGTATGGTATAACATAAGGTTCAAAATTTATTCCTTTGCTTATATAAATCCAGTTTTCCCAGCACTACTTATTCAACAGAATATGCTTTCTCTATGGTGCCCTTTTTATGTCCTTGTAAAAAGTTAGTTGACTATTCATGATCAGATTTATTCCTGAACTCTATTCTGTTCCAATAATTCCAATAATCTGTGCTTCTGCTTTTGTTCTTGTTCAGTATTTTTTCTTGCCTGTAGCATACTGTTTTGAGTTCTACAGCATTGTAATATAATTTTAAATCTGAAAGTATGATGCCTCCAACTTTGTGTTTTTCAATATTTTATTAGCTAGTTAGGGTATTTTGTAGTTCCACACTAATTTTAGGATGTGTGTGTGTGTGTGTGTGTGTGTGTGTGTGTGTGTGTGTGTGTCTATGTGTATGTAGACTACCATTGCAATTTTGAAAGGGGATTATGTTAAATCTGTGAATTACTTTGGTAGTATGGACATTTCAACACTATTAATTATTCTGATGCATGAGCATGAAATAGTTCTCTATATATTTGTGTCTTCTTCAAATTTTTCATCAATATTTTACAATCCTCAGTATAAAAGCCTTTCACCTCCTTGGTTAAACTTATTCCTAAGTAACTTTTGTATTATCATAAATGGGATTGTTTTCTTGATTCTTTCTTTAGGTAGTTCATTATTTATGTAACAAAATGCTACTAATTTTTGCATATTAATTTTTATCTTGCAACTTTATTGAATTCGTTCATTATTTCTGAAAGTTTTTGTAGAATTTGTGGGTTTTTCTACACAGGATCATGTCATCTACAAAACCAAATAATTTTACTTTTTCCTTTCTTATTTGAATACCTTTTATTTCTTTTTATTGTCGAATTGCTCTTGGTAGTATTTCTAGGGAGCTGCATTCCTACTCCTTTTTACTTTTTATTTGAGACAAGGTCTTGCTAAGTCTCTGAGGCCGGTCTTGAACCTGCATTGCCTCCCAAGTACTGGGATTACAGGTATGTGCCACCATACTCAGCCTTTATCTCATTTTGGGGATAATTTAAAAATATCAATAATAATTATTTTTAAATTGTTTGGTAGAATGCAGACATGAAGCCAGCTAGGCATGGGATTTTCTGTGTTAGAAGGTTTTTGATTGCTACTTTAATTTATTTGTTATCTATCTATTCAAGCTTTTTCTTTCTCCCTGTTTCAATCTTGGTAGGTTATATTTTTCTAGGAATTTATCATTTCCTCTAGGTTATCAAATTTTCTGGCGTAGAATTATTCCTAACAATTCCTTATGATTCTCTTTATTTCTGAGGTATCTATTATAATTCTTCACTTTACTTATTATTTTATTTATTTGAATCCTCCCTTCTTTCTCCCACCTATATACCTACTGTACCTAGGAATTTTTTTATCTTACTTATTTAAAAAAAAATAATTTTTGGTTTTACTTTATTTTGGGAGGAGCATGGTACTAAGGATTGAACCCAAGAATATTCTAGCTCTGGCTCGCCCTTTTTATTTTTCATTTTGAAACAGGGTCTTGCTAAACTGCTGATGCTGGCCTTGAACCTGTGATTCTCCTGTCTCAGTCTCAAAAATACTGGGATTACAGGCATGCACCATCATGCTCACCTCTCTAGATTTGCTTCTGTTCTGAGTTTTAATATTGCATTCCTCCTGATAACTTTGAACTTAGTTTGCTCTTTTTCTAACTCCTTGAGGCATAATATTAGGCTGTTTACTTAGAATTTTTCCTCTTTTCTAATATAGGCTTTTTTTGCTTAAACTTTCCTCCTACAACTGCTTTTTCTGTATCCTGTAACTTTTGATACGTTGTGTTCTCATTGTCATTTGTCTCAAGATGTTTTTTTTTAATTTCTCTTTTGATTTGTCCTTGACCTATTGGTTGTTCAAGGTCATGTTGTTTTATTTCTATATATTTGTGAATTTTCCAAGATCATTATGTCATTGGATAACAGAGTCTCACTCCGGGATCTTGGCCTCCATGATAAAAAGAATTTTAACATGTGCCAGTCAAGAACAAAAGGCAGAGAAAACAGGTCTTCCAGGCCACTTGAGTAGGAGGGAGGGAGGGAGGGAGGGAGGGAGAGAGAGAGAGAGAGAGAGAGAGAGAGAGAGAGAGAGAGAGAGAGAGAGAGAGGGGAAGAGAAAGAGAGAGAGAGCGCGCACTTTTCAGTCTCTTTCAGTCCTTTTAAGAGGGGGTTGGCACAGATGTTTGGACCTCCTCCTCACAGGTATAGGTGGTCCATAGGTGGTAGTCCCAAAGAAGGGTGGACACAGAAGTTAGATCCTCCTCCTCCTTTCTCAGGATTCAAAAGTGTCAAAAGTGAGTGGGCGCGGAAGTCTGACCTTTGTCCAGAATCTTGGGTGGGGGCAGGGATCCAGGGGATTACAAGTACAGCCCACAGAGACTTCTGCCTAAGATTTGGGCACTCCCTATAGGGTGGAGTTAGCTTATGAACTCTCCAGATTTTAAAACTATATTTTTCCTTTCCTTCCCAATGTTTCCTTTCTGCCTAAATTTTATTCCTTCTACTCTACTTCATCACTTTCTGTTACTCATTTCTAGTTTCATACCATTGTAAGCCTTAAGACAAAAGAATGTGAAAAAATAAGAACTGTCATAGAAAATCTGTAGTGTTTATTTATATGATCAATGAATAACCCTGGCAAGGACAAGGTAACACAATCCATAGATTATATTTCATAAATGATGTCAAAATGCTATATAATAAAGTATATCCTGAAAAATGCATTTCTTTGCATCTATTTGTCTTATTATTTGTATCCAATATACACAGACACTTGGACAGAAAGACACACACACACACAGACACACACACACACACACACACAAATACTTTGTCTTCACCCTAATAGTTCTTCCTTTTATTCCTCTTAAAACATGATAAGTTAGTGCCCTAGAAACAAATCATATCTTTAATAATTAACAAGCCTTAGAAACAAAAGACATTTTAAAATAATAGTGCTTAGATAAATGATAGTTTAAAATATGTGCTATTCTAATATTTTCTATGTTAAAAAATACACTTAAAGTATGAATAAAATATAACCTTTCTGTGGCAGTGTAACTATTCAGTTGTATATATCTGTGAGGGTATTGGGAAATTATAAATAAATCCCACCCACGTTTTAATTTAAACTATAATAAATACTGAAAACAAATAATCAGAATTTAATCTCAAATCATCCTCCAAAAGTTAAAATGTTAGCCTGAAATGTTTCTTTCCTTCACTTTTTTCTTCTCTTTTCTTCTTTCCTTTAAAGCTACTCCATTAAGTACTTCATATTGAGATTAAGGAAATGCTTGAAAAAAAATAATTGTTATCATATTTTAAATAACTGCATATTTAAAGTCTTATGGCCCTCAAAATATTTAGAGATAGAGATAAATATTCTTGAATTCTAAATATTGTAGTCCTACCAGTTACATGTACTATTATAACTGCAAAGAAAGCAGCAATTTAAATAATTTATTCCCACACAGTTCTTTCTCCTTTTTTACTTACTAAAATAATCATTTGCTTTCTTGGATAAAGGCCATCTAGCCACAGTCCTAAAATAAAACCAGCAAGATTATCTTAAGAAAAATACAATAAGGTGGTATTTTGATACTTTTGCTTTTAAAATTTCTTGCTTTGTTTAGAGAGGTGTAAGGATTTATTTTTGGTAGTGTAATTATATCTAGTGGCCAAAAAGCTACATTATTTCAGCAGCAGAATCTAAGTTGAAAGTCCAAATACCATATGGTAACAAGAAATCCAGGAGACTTTCTAAATTCAGTAATATCCAGTCAGGTCAGAATGCTGGAATGATTCATGTAAAAAATCAACGGCAAAAAAAAAAAAAAAAATTCAAATAAATGCCTCATGGGTATGCCTTACTTTACAAAATCTCAAAACACTAAACTCTGAACTTAAAGGATGAATGGCTTATAAAGAAGTGAACTTTATAAATGGATTTCTCACTTTTCCAAAGGGGTTTTGCCTTTAAATTGCCAAGTCCCGATTTCTGTAAAACATAGGAATGCAATGTAAATAGTACTTTTCAGGAATACAACAAAGTCTGTCTTGCATATATATGAGGTTAAAATCACCTCCGGCTTCCTCTATAATGAAAATGGTGATAAGGAGCAAGATCAGAAAGGAAATCCAGCTAATGACATATGAATCTATGCATTATCCAAACTTTCACCTCCTCTGATGAGAAGACAGGGGTGGGGATGGGGAGACAAAGTACCCAGGTATTGATGCCTATATTTCTCTGCCTCTTTCTAGAGTTTCTGTTTCATCAGGCATTGCAAAGATTCTAAAGATCTGGGCATCTTTCTTAAACAAATTTCCTTAGGCATTGGTAGAAAAGAGTTAAGGAATCTGGCCTGAGGCTGCTAAGCATAGATAGGCATTCGTACAGGACTCACTTTTCTCTGGCAACTAGCCACTAGGAATTCAGGAAGATTCACACAATTCTCTAACTGGTAAGAGGTTCACTGTGCCCAAACAGTATGCACAAAACATGTTTTAGGCTGAACTCCTGATTTCCTTCTGGGAGGATGAAATCTTGGTAGATACTAAGCAGTAAAAACATTTGACATTGAGTCTCTAATGAGCTTCCTCATGGAAAACACTTCAGAGTGTTGTCACAACTTGTTGCTGGGGGAATTGAATCCTGTGTGACTCCACTGGGAGAAGGCTTTTGGAAGCTTGCACCTGGTATCCTACAAATTTTACCCCAAGTGCCTTCTCCTTCACTAATGTTGTTTTTTATCCTTCTGCAGGATGTAATAAATCATAGCCATGTGCATGACTTCCTGCTGCATCCAGCGAGTTCTCCTAGGCAATCACTGAACCGGGAGGTGGTCTTTGAGATTCTTAACACATGATTCCATTATATATGAGTTAACCTCGCTCTTGTGCTTCTGGCATGGTACTAGTTCCATTTTATTTTTGAGAGAACCGAGAATATACTCATTCGAATCCTTTTAACATTTTAAAAGGATTGTTTTACTTCAAAAAATTTGGAAAACTTCAAACAATGATATGTGTGGATATCTATGGGCTGTATTCACAGGATAATGCTGTGGAGCAGGCATTGCTAATGTACCTGAAAGGTAAAGAAATAGATACAGCATTTACCATGCATTGTTCTTTGTCCCTCACACAAGATGGTGAGCTACTAGAAAACAAAGTGTTTATTTCTTTTCTACTTATATATTTCCAATGTCTAAAACAGTATAATTGAATGAATGTGAATGAATGAATGAATGAATACATTCATTAAAAACTTAATCTTGTAGTTTCTACAAGATCCACTGTGGAGCTGAAACACAAACTTATGTCTTTCTCACCCCAGCTCAGTGCATTCCATTACTGCGCATTGCTAAGCAATTTCACATGTATGTTCACTAAAGAAGAAATAATAATATAGAGAAGCTTAGGAACTGGCACCAAATCATTTATTTACGTAACATTTTTCTGACGATCTCCCAGATAGGTGCAGGTGCCAACCCATGAGATAAAGATTTTTTTAAAGGTAAAGATAAAAAATCTTGTTTAATAATAAAGTAAAATGAGTTCTAATCAACATTTATTAAGGGGAAATAGAACTTAAAGATTCTCTATGTAAATCCCTAACTAATATTTTGAAAAAGTACCAGTCATCCCAGGGTCTGTCAGATGCAAAATCTGTGCTCAGATTTTCTGTGCTTTCAACCTTCTGGTAGTGGAAATGATATGCAGGTGTTCAGCACTGGAACAATGACTTGATGTATTAAATATAACATGGACTGCTTCACGCTCTTGACCAATCAAAGTAATTTGGCTCCCAGTGCAAAAGCTTTGAGTTGGTTGGTGCGTGGTTAGCATCGAATGCCCCAATCGTTCAAGCCAAACACATTCAAAATTCATGAGAAATGTATCCGTTCATCCTAATATATCTCAGAGCTAGAAGGGTTTCAAATCTACAATGAGAAAACAATAAATCTTATGTTAAGCTCTCACTACATGCATAGGAGGTGAGCGATGAATGATTCAAAGCCATCTTTGGTCTTCAAGAGGAGCATACAACTGAACACATAACAAGACAGCACTGAATAACAAATGTATAGAATGCATTGGAGTGTAATTGGAGGGCATTAGACTTGGAAAGATAAGTTTGTAAATGCAGGGATAAGTAGAGTGAGTTGGACAGGCTGGACCCTGCTGCTGTCTGGTTTCCTTTCTTTCTAACAGAACAGCTACTAGAGCTGAAGCATTAATGTGCCTAGAAAGCATCTCATCATCCAGTGAGCTACACATGGAGGTCTACTGGGTAGAATTTGTAGAAGAGATATTGTTTTTCTAAGAGGATAGAGAAGGAAAAGGAGAAGAAAGGAAGAAAAAGGAAGGGTAAGAAGAAAGAGTTTGTTTTTCTAAGAGGATAGAGAAGGAAAAGGAGGAGAAGAAAGAGGAAGAGTAGAGGAAGAAAAAGGAAGTGTAAGAAAGAGGAACTGGAGGAGAAGAAGGAGGAAGAAGAAATGGAGCTGCCACTTGTGTCTTGCCTTCAACCTTCCCTTCTTTCTGAGTGAGGTGGTGACCTCATGCCTGGAGGTGCAGTAACCATCTTTGATCATGAGAAAGAAAACCACAAATTAACATGACAACCAATCTTAGAAAGCTTAAACAGGTCTGCCTACTCCTGAAAATTTGTTGTGTAGAAGTAAAGTAAATGCTGATTTGGTTCAGTCACTATAGTGCACCGGAAGTAGGAAGCCAGTCCTAACACATACAGGGAGAGCTGCTCTGTGTGTAATTTTTTTGCTTCCTTCACATTGCTATTCTGAAGTTGTCTCTCACTAAAGCCATCCTGAATTCACTGTTATCAATTATGAACTAGGTGTCTGTGGGCGTTTTTGTGATGCTTCTGCAGAACTGTGTGCAAAAAAGAATCTAGAAAAGGTTCTACAAAGAGGGGACTGATTATTTGATGTCCACTGCTGATAGCCCATCTACAAAACAACAACAAATGACAAGAAAATGGTCAGAGTGGTACAATAATTCCCAGGCCTACACAACTGACATACTAGTTGAGTACCCTGAATGAATTTCAAATTTGTTTCAATATCACCACCTCATTGTTTTCCTTATGGTGTTAGCTCAGTGCCAGGTATAAATTGAGATTTTTTTTCCTACAGGTGATTGAGAAAACAAAAATACAACTTGTGACATTTTTAGCAAACATGCAGGAGTCCTACATACAAATAATTCTTAGCCTTTAATGAGATGGCAGAAAAAAACTGTTCTCTGACTCTAGTGGCAGTGATATATTCTTTTGATAAATTACCCTTTTAAAATTATCTGCAAAGGCAGTTTACAATCCAAGGGAAAAATCTATCTCTTTACCTCATTGTCACACTTAAAACAAAAACAAAGCACAAAAAAAAATCTTGCAAGTTCAATGATGAATCATAAAAAAATTATACTGTGTTATGAGTCTTTGGGGGCTATTGGAGTATATTATTCACACCAAGAGAACCTAACTCGATAAATAAATACTATAAATATTTTTAGAAAACGTTTTCTATACTTGAAAGAATTCCACATCTTGAGCTAATAAGCATCTTGCAAGAATCATTTCCCAGGAGTTTTATTGTTTGGTTATTCCATATTTTGTACTTTTACAGTACTTTATAGTTTCAAAGAACTTTCTACATATTATCATTTATTTCTCACAACTTACTCTATTTTATAGACAAAGAAATTAAACTTCAGAGATACTAAGTAAGTTTACTGTAATTATCAAAATTCTCCAGAAGAACAAAACCTATATAAAATGGATGGATGGATGGATGGATGAATAAATGGATTTACTGTAGAAAGTGGCTTTCTCATGCTGTTATAAAGGACCACCATGCACAATATGAAATCTGAATATCCAGGAAATCCAGTAGCATCATTCAGTGGGAGCCTGAAGGTCTGAGAATCAGAAGCTTAAATGCCTAAGATCAAGAGAAGGTGAATGAGACAGAATTTGCCCTTCATCCACCTTTTGGTCTACTCAGACTCTCAATGATGCTCAACCATATTAGTGAGGATGGATCTTATTTTACTCAATTTACCAGTTCAAATGTTAATCTCTTCTAAGAGAACCCTCAGACATACCCTTAGCTCAGTCATGTTAGCACATAAAGTTAATAATGACATTTACCAAAGTCCTAAAACAAATAGTCTCAAACCAGACCTGGATCTGGGATTCTTATATCATCCATGTCTACTGCTCTTTAATCAGTGTTTTCTTTCTCTTTCCACATCCTGTAAAATAATTTTGAGCAATTACATATTCACTTGCATATTTTGAGATCAAAAATATTTTTATCACAAGTTTAATTATTATAATTCTGGAAGTTATAATTCCAGCATACTGCAAGTACAGTATGAAATATGTTTCATCCATTTTTTAAGTATACTAAGTTGAATCTAACAGCTACAGCAAATGAGTGGTTACATTATACATCCGTTACTTTTCTTGGGAACTGAAAGTGTTCAGTTTTTTGCTACTTCTTCAGTGTAACAAATAAAAAATGAAAGTATATTTTTATGATTGAAAGTCTTTCACTCATGATATCTTTTTTGCAAGAAACATAAAAATACAATAATTTAGTTTTGAAAACATTTTTGTGACTATAAGAGATAAATATTTTTAAAATACTCAATTTATATCATGTAAAATTATAATTGATGGAGGAGATAGAAATCAAAACATTCTAAGACGAGAAGTACTATATTTTACAAAACATTATTTTTTAATATAATTAATGATTAAAGTAATTAATCAAGGCCTTACTTTGTTTCAAAATTTGAAAATAATTTAAACAAAAGAACAAAAATTAATTTAAATGTCATCTCCTGGCTCACTTTTCCAGGAAAAAATCATATTAATTGCCAGAATAAGAAATAATTGTAATTATGGATAATCTCCATTTTCTAAGTCTTGCTTTGAAGTATGAGCAGGAACTGTTCCCTACTTATGTCTATCATAGAAATGTTTATTAAAGGCTTTAGGCTATTTAGAATAAGTGAATTACTAAAATGAGAAGTATAGTATTATTACTCTATTCTTAAGTAATTAAATTATTTCAGAATGCAATTTTCATGTGCCAAAATTTATTATATCAAATTATATGAAATTATATGTAATTTTCAAAAGATATAAGGGAGAAAGCTATTTAAATTTCCTATTTTGCCAAAGCTCTTCCATGTTGGAGCCATTAATTTTATACAGTTCTTCAATTCTAATAAGCTAAATGTCACACCAGACAATTCCTGGCCAGTCCTGCACCTGGAAACTAGAAAATCATCAAGTGTCATTGTGCATATGGGCTAAGATTTTGAAATGATTAAGATTTGCACAAGAACACTAAAAATTGTAATGTGCAGTTCTACTAAAGTTGGGTGGTAGAATGGAGTCAAAGATAGGAATGCTTCGCAAAATACATTCATTAATCATTTTTCATGTACTAGGGTCTTTTGTGCCTATTCCTCTGAAGAATACTAAGACATCCATATCATATACCTATTTTTTAATTTGGTAAAAATGAGAGTAAGGAAGAGTAGAGACTCCTCCAAGGTCACCCTGCCCTAAGGCATCAGAAAAAGGGATCAACCATGCAGTCATACTTAACCACTGAACACCTGCCAGTTCCCATTTTGGTACTAGGGCCCTGGAATACAAACTGTAAGTATACCAGAGACCCTGTGTGGCAAGGGCTAATGTCTACAAGATGGAAATTCAGGTTGGCCTGGCCCTTTTCCATTACAACATACTGAATAAGGCATGTCCAGTTACAAAACATGATACTCCTATTATTTTTGTGTTTATTACTATTAGAAACTTTTTCTCTCATATCTGCCAATTTTCTTTATCATTTTGTGTAATATACCAAAAAAGAAACAAGTGGAAAGTAGAGAAGTTCTTCTTTCCATTGGACCATTACACTGGATGCCTTCTCTCAGGGTCTTTTTTGTTTGTGTTTTGTTTTCTGGTACTGGGAATTGAATCCAGGGACATTCTATATCCGAGCTATACACCCAGCCCTATTTTATTCTTTATTTTGAAACAGGGTCTCACTGAGTTGAGGAGGGCCTCACTAAGTAACTGAGGCTGCCTGCAAAGCCAGATCCTCCAGTCTCAGTCTCCCAAACAAACGTGTGCCACCACGCCCAGCTTCAGGGCCCTTTTTGTATGTTAACACCATAGCAGAAGAGACTTTCAGCCTGCAATATTTGTGGTTTGGATTATATCTTATTTATATCTTGACAAAGTTATTCAGTTTTGGAACCATTCACTTCACAAAGTTCTTCAATCCTAGTAAGTTATATGCCACAACAGACAATTCCTAGATAGTTCTACAGATACAGACTGGAAAATAATCAATTTTTATTGTATTTTTGGGCTAGCATTTTGAAAAGATTAAGATTTGTACAGCACTAATCATTGTAAAGTGCAGTTCTACTAAAGTTTATATTATATTTTATTTATAATTGGCCTTTTTGCTCATAGATTGGTTTTCTAAGTAATTAGACTTCCTTTGGCAATTTTTGAGTTAAGTCTAGACTAAATTGTATAGTCTTTGATTTTTGTTTGTTTTTGGTTCTAGAGTTTAAACCGAGGGTCATCCTACCTCTGAGCTATACCCTTAGCCCTATCATATTTTCTGTTTTGAAACAGAGTCTCACTAAGTTGCTGAGAGCCTCACTACATTGCCACCACTGGCCTTGAACCTTTGATCCTCTTGTCTTAGCCTCCCAAGTATTGGGATTATAGGTGTATGCCAGGGCACCTGGCTACACTCCTTGATTTTGATGTAAAGTGTTTTTCTCGATGGGCAGCCATCTCCTCCTAATTGAAACACCTACTATCCCAAAGTGAAAGAATCAAGTGTATAGAATGGAAAAGAAAGAAAGAAAAAAAGGAAAGAAAGAGGATGGAGGGTGGAAGGTGGAGTGAGAGTGCTGGCTAGACTGCAGGATCCAGGAAGGTAGGAAACATGGATGCCTTGTTTCTGCTGAATCTCTGGGACCTCACACAGCATCAGGAATCCAGAAGGAATTTGATAGATATTTGTATAGAGCCTAAGGCAGACCAAGGGGAGTTATGAATGGGTTCAAGATTATGGAGTACTTTACATCTCCTCAGAAGAAATAAGATGAAATCCCCCAAAAAGTGTTGAAAGAGAAAAAAGAAAAAGGACACACTTGGTTCAACATTAATCCACACCAGCTAACTTTAACCGACCGCTTTATCTAGCTCTTATGGCTTCTCTTAATATCACAGAAAAAAAAATATTATTAAGTAGATGAAGAGTTCTTTGTTCTTAAAGAAGAAAATAAACTCAGAGTGCAAAAAACAGAAGCAAAAGGTTGCCTAGCTTCCCAGGGTAGAGGCTGTGAAGGCCCAGAACATTCCATGGAGGAAGCCTCTGTTGGGTGTGCGCCTCACTGGCTTGACGGCTTAACAGAGTCATCTGGAGGCAACAAGAGAGATGGGCTTGTTTGACATCCCTTTCAATTCTGTGACTTGGGTTTTTTTGAACAATTCATCCCAACATAAATAATTCAAACACACACACACACACACACACACACACGCACACACTGAAAACTCTTCCAGAAATCTTTCCATATGTTTGCCTTTAGTAATCCCTGAGACTTTTCCTGGAAAGGAAGAAAACTAAAATTAAAAGCCCTTTCCTGCAAAAAGTTAGATTTATACCACATGGAAATGGGCCCCAATCCTGAGGGAAGGCCACGTTGGGCATCTTAAGACACAAGTGTTCCAATATGGCAGTGTCTTTGACATGCCTGTTGTGCAAGGTGTTCGCTGGCTGACGGATAGATTTCCATAGAAGAACCACACTTTATCTCTGTGTTCTTGATGTTCTTAAAGGACAGATTTCTGGTTGCTATAAAGTTGTATGAATTCAATGGGGGGTGTTCTGTTAAGAATATTTCTCCCAAATTTCACCACTGGACTGCCATAGTATTTTTTGCTTGTTTTTGCCTAATAGAAGGCAAGATGGACTTTTAATTTATACAACTATCAAATATTCCTTAAATCTTACTACTACATATAATATGGTAGGTACTCAGAAGGAAAACAATGAAAAAAGTGTTTTTTATCCTTGAGTATCCACTAATGTAGGGAAAATATCCAAATAACAACAAAAAATTATTTAAAAAATTAAAAAATATAACCTCTAGGTTGAACTAATGGAAGAGAATGACAATGAAATTATCCTTATTTCTGGAAGTTGTTAGAAATAAATAATATTTAGAATTAACATTATGAAATATTTGCAATGGTTTTATGTGAAATCCAGCATTCCCCCATGCTAACAACTTCCTACTGAATGTTGGGTTATTATCTCTAGATTTTCCGGTTCTTCCTGATAACTCTCACATAATAACTTAAAAAAAAAAAAAAACTACTCTTATCACCATCAATGACAAGAGCAGTATATATTTAGCAGCTCTTATATACTAAGCATCATGCTGGGGATTTTCCAAATGCTATCTCAGATTGTCACAGCAAACCTACACAATGGTTATTATTGCTGGCTGAAAAACCGAAACTCGAGCGATTAGATGTTATCTCTAAAGATATATGTTTCAAAATTATCAGAGCTAGGCCTCAAATTCAAACTTCCCTAATTTGGGGATCAGTGCATTCTCCACTGGAGCAGGCTCCTCTTAGGCATCTGCAAGGTCATTGCAGACCTGTCTCTTCCTCTCCTTCTCCTTTGCCTGCTTTCATATGGACCCCACTAATCCTGCTCTGTGCTATATTAGTTTGCTGGGATTGCATAACAAAGCACCACAGCTGCTCACCAACTTGAGAGCAGATTGTTTCAGAGAGAAGTAAACACATGCAATGCTCTGTGTTAGGGTATAGAGCATCCTATGTTGAAAGAGTGCTAAAGAGATCAGCATATTTAAAAAGAAGAGATTGGTGCAAGACAGCCTATAACAATAAGCAGACATTTACTTATTAGACAACAGAAATTTATTGGCTTGTAGCTCTAGGATTGAAAAGTTGGTTTCTTCTGACGACTGTGAGAAGAAAGGATGTATTTCTAGTCTCTCTCCTTGACTTAGAGATGACTATCCTGTGTGGGTGTATGTGTGTGTGTGTGTGTGTGTGTGTGTGTGTGTGTGTGTGTGTGTGTTACTAGGGACTGAACCCAGGGTATTCTACCTCTAAGCTACACTCCCAGCTCTGTTTCTTTCTTTAAAACATTGTCTTTCTAAGTTATTGAGAGCCTCACTAAGTTGCTGAGGCTGGCTTTGAACCTTCTATCCTTCTGTCTTAGCGTACAAACAACTGGGATTAGAGGCGTGCACCACCACACCCAGCTTCTTATATCTCTTCAGGTTGTCTTCCCTCTGTCATACTGGATTAGAGCCAACCCAAATGACCTCACTTTAATTTCATTACTTCTGTAAAGGTCTGTCTTCAAGTAAGGTTGCACTCAGCCTAGTGGGAAAGAGGACTTCAGCAGTTTAATTTTGTAAGATATGGAAATACAATTCAACCGATAATATGAGCATTCTGGTAGAATTCTAGAAACTGATGCCTCTCCCTCTATCCCTTCTGTCTTGGGCACAACCAAGTATCTTTTTCTTTTTTCTTTTTTTTTTTTTTTTTTTTTTGTGGTACTGGAGATTGAACCCAGGGGCATTCTACCTCCGAGCTATACCCCCAGCCCTATTTTTTATTCTTTATTTTGAAACCGGGTCTCACTAAGTTGTGGAGTGCCTCACTAGGTAGCTGAGGCTGGCCTCGAACCCAGATCCTCCAGTCTCAGCCTCCCGAATGCTGGGATTACAAGCGTGCGTCACCACACCCGGCTTACAACCAAGTATCTTGAATGCTACCAAGCAAACATTCTAAATGACATAGACAAGCACAGTTTGGCTCTTTAAAATCTCCAAGCAATCCGCATTGCTAGCAACTAAAGTCTAAAATGCAGGGATGGGAAATAAGGTATTTCCATTCCATTCTCAATCCCTGTCACTCTCTGTCACACATCCTGAACAAATGCCTAGTGCAGGAGAGAGCTTTTCATTTTCCAAACATTTTCTTTTGTCATTTAACTCATATTTAATGTAACATTTTTTAAGGTTGAATGTACTGAAAAACAGAGCTAGTGGCTTACTTTTTATTGTTGTCTTTGTTTAAGTTAATATGTTTAGTCATAATAAAGTTATGCAGGACTTGGCATTTCCCCATATTAAAATATTTATAAGTATTCCTAAGTTTATCTTTCTCACCAAACTGCAACTTTTCTTCCAAGATTCTAACTCATAGAGCTTAAAACAGTGTCTGTCATGTAATAGGCACTCAATAAATATTTGTCGAATTGAAATAAAGCATGTGTCCTCATCGTCAAGTTATACAATATTTTGTAGCTGAGCTCAGTGCCACACACCTATTATCCCAGTATTTGGGAAACTGACTCAGGAGGATCACAAGTTTGAAGCCAGCCTCAGTAGCTTAATGAGACCCTCAGAAACTTAATGAGATCCTGTTTCAAAATATATATAGAAAGGGCTGGGGGTGTAACTCAGATATAGAACATCTCTGGGTTCAAAAAGTACAATCTTTTGTAGCAAAATCCGTGAAAAATGAAGATATTGCTCTTGGAAAGACAGGCCATTTTTTGATTCATTTCTTCATTGTCACCTGTTCTGGGTGTTAAAGTTGAGTGACAGGTAAGACCATCCTAGGACCCTCTCTCTTTGCCCTTCTATTCCAGTAGAGGAGAGAATCAAAATGAAGAACCAAACCAAAGTCATAGGTGAAAATAAGTGAGATGAAGAAAATATTCTGGGACAATGTGAAAAAGAATGCTTTGGGGGTAGAGGAAACAGGAGAGCTCGAAAAGCGTGACTAAGGAAGCCCTCCTTAAGGAAGAGATAGGAATGAAAAAAGGAACCAGCTGCTCCACAATCAGAAAGCAGATTGCTGCAGAGAGAAGAGCAGATGCAATGCCCTCTGTCGAGAGAGAGAGAGAGAGCATCCAATATGGTGAATGAGTGCTAAAGAGATCGGCATATTTGAAAAGCAGGGATTGGTGCAAGAGAATCTTTAATAATAAGCAGAGTTCGTGACTATTTTCTTCTTCATGGTTACTTCATCTAACCATGAGAAGGTTAGATGGAGTAAAGTTTGAGGGTGGGATTTAATCAAGATTCCTGTTTCCTGATAACCTACATGGCCCTGAGACGCCATCATAGTCTTTTCCCCAACATCTTGGTGTTAGTTCCTTTGTTCTCTTGTTCTTTTTTAAGACATTGTCTCTCTTGTAGTTATGTAATCATTCATGTAAATAAGTCACTGTTCCTATTGGACCACAAACTTCCTGAAGTGCAGGACCAGGTTTGGTCTTGCTCAGCATCACATTCTAGGGCCAAGCACAGCTGAGCACAGGATGCTTGATTGACATGTCTCAAAAAAATGAGCCAGGCATGGTGGCATAAGCCTGATATCTCAATACTTAGGAGGCTGAAACAGGAGGATTGCAGGTTTGAGGCCAGCTTGGGTAATTTAGTCAGGCCCTTAGCAACATAGTGAGACACTGTTTAAAAAGAAATAAATTAATTAATTAGTTAATTAATAGAGCTAGGGTTGTAAATAAGTCACCTGTTCCTATTGGACCACAAGCTTTCTGAGTGTAGGACAAGGTCTGGTCTTGCATATATATATGTGGTGTGTCTGTGTGTGTGTGCACACATGTGTGTCTATGTGTGTGTGTGTGTGTGTGTGTGTGTGTGTGTGTGTGTGTGTGTCTGGGGACCTAGCTCAGAGGTAGAATGCCCCTGGGTTCAGCCTCCAGTACCAAACAAACAACAACAAACACAATGAAGAGGAATGTGAAGGAAAGCTTGTATGCCCCTTCTAAGGAAAGAGTTGTAGCAACTCTTTCAACAAATATAAATGATAAACATAAAATGGTCACTGATAGAAGAATCAAAATAAATAACAGGGAAAGAAAGGGGAGGGTAGTTAAGGGAAGAAAGAAATGTTCAGGGCCATTGTGATCATGACTAGGGCTGAGCAAAACCAGTTTCATGTAGGATGCTAGAGAAGCTAATCGTATCAACAGCTATTAGGAAAAGCTCTGTCCATGATGAGTTCAGCTGAGTTGTTGCTGCAGGAGAGCTGAGATTCAAAACAAGTGGCTTGGAGGGCTCCTTGGCCATGCTCTCTGGGAGCAAAACTTTGCTTGGGGAGGCAGCGAGAAGGAATGTTTGCAATTGTAAACCAGATTTCTATTTAGCTAATATAAGCTGTGATTCAGAACATGCTGTGATTATAAGTAATATTATTTCTGATTTTTTGAGTGGATGCTAAGGGCTACCAATTAAAACAAGCTTCTGAAATCTCCTAAACTCATCTGTTTGTGGAAAATTTGTTTTCTCTTTCCCACTGTTTCTCTCTTCTATTTGATAATGCTGGTACTTTTCCTCCTGGGTTGTACACAGAGATTACATATATATTGTCTATTAGTAGGTAAGTCTACTGAAAAATCTCATGAGAGACATAGGTAACATCACCGTCGTCATGTTGCAGAATGAGCCACGCGTACCATGACTAAAAAGCCGCTCTGGGGTTGTGTAGACAACAAGTGTTAGTAGAGGTCAGAGAAGAGAGCTCTTCTGGGCTAATAATCCAGAGAGCCTGGAGGGAGTGCAGAGGACATTTTATAAGAGAGGCGCTTCTGAGCGGAGGCGGACAGAGCTGATTGCAGTATGACCACAAAGCAACCTGATGAATAGCAGGGCTGGGGGAACACTGAAAATTGAACTCGTCTATCCTCTCACAAAACAGCTTCCCTCAGGAAGGAACTCAATAATATACATTTAGGGGCATAGCAAAATTTCTTCTTTTTGTTCAACCAGAAGAGAAGTGAATCCAAAAAGGGAGAATTATTAAAAATTCAGTTTGAAAAACCTTCCAACTCCAAGTGGCCAAGATTTTTTGTTTCTTTCTTTCTTCATTAAAGAAACATGCAAAGCCAGGTGCAATGGTGCATTCCTGTAATGCTAGTATTTGGAAGGCAGAAACAGGAGAATCACTGGTTCGAGACTAGTCCCAGAAACTTAGCAAGACTATGTTAAAATAAAAAATAAGTAAAATAAAATAAGATAAAAAGGTTTGTGGGTATGGCTCAGAGTTAGAACACCCCTGGGCTCAGTCCCCAGCAAAAACACACAAAAAATAAATATTCAATCTTATTAATTCCTTATCATTCTAAACTGAGGGAAAATATATTTCTTCTTATAAAAGAAAAAATTGGAGTGATATTTGAAAATGCCCAGTTTGAGCTAAATACTGCATGTAAAATCATAATATATTTATTTTTCACTGGATAGTGGATCAAATACTAGTGTATATCAAATTCATATATGTGTGTCTATGTATGTTGCATACACTTACATAAATGGACATATATTATGTATGTCATATATAATATTATACATATAAATATATATACTTCTTTGTTCTGCATTAAACAAGATAAAATCTTTTACAGAACAAAGAAAAAATTTATTATATCTCCAAGTGTCTTGAAGCTAATTTTAGTAGAATGCTATGTTTGATAAATCTACTGACTATATAGGTATTTTCTGCATTTGTAGGAAGGAAATTATTGTTGTATTAATTAACATAGTTTTAATAGGCTGACTGCAAAGCTACATAAATAAAAGTAATCTCCCTTTGTTCTCTTTGCCATATCTGAAAATATATACCTTAAAGCAAATATTTTCATGGTCTTAATTTTCTTAAAGTATGGATCTCATCCTCCCTAAAATAAGTAATGAGCCACTTTCTCCTTTTGCTTTCCACTCCTGCTGAGCAGATCTGAGGTTGAACTTCAAAAAGCATTGCTTATGGCTTAGTTGCAAGGGCTGGGGGATAGCATGAAGGATGGCACTTGTTTGAGTACAATATTTTCTTTCCTGGGATATACAAGAGAAATATTCATGTAGAGAATAAACAGCATTTTCTGGCACTTTAAAAAATAAGTATCATGCTGGAAGATTATAAACTGATGAGTAAAGGAGTCATTTGGAGAGAAAAAACTCTCGGCTAAGGAGCATAAGCCACCATACTTTTAAAATTTCTTCCTAGAATCTCTTGCTTCAAGGATGTCAGAGCAATCTTTCAGGCATCCAAAAAGTCCATCAGTTCACAGAGATATTCTCTCAGAAATTTATGTTAATTCCCAAAGACTCTAGAAGAAAGGCGGATTTCCTTCTATGATCATTTGGGCGAACATATATTTTAGATGAAGACGATTGTGACATGCTTAGTATCTCTTCTAGCTAAGTAGGCTTCAACCAAGCATAAGAACCCATCATCTAAACTATTTGGACAAAGATATCTCAGTCAGCATTCTCACTACTGTAATCCCAAACAATGAAACACACAACATAGAGGAAGGAAGTTTTATTTGTTCACAGTTTTGGAGATTTCAAGGTTCAGTCCATGTCAGGCTAGGTTTGTGGAGCTCAGAGCATGGCAGTGGGAAGCAGAGAGAGAGGAAACAAGGCTCTGCCTTCACATCATGGAGGCCAGAAGCAAGAGAGAGAGCGAGCAGGGGGAGGAAGGACCTTATATAATCTCCAGGTCACACCCTCAGGGACCCCTCCCCAGCAACCAAGCCCTATCTCCAACATGGCTGCCTACTCTCTGTGAGGTATTAGGGGACATTATGAATCCAACCCTTTACAGTTGTTGGCCCTGAAGAGTGATTCCAATGATGCCCTAGGATAAGTCATTAAGAAACAGCAAATATGTAAGTGCCTATAGTGATAGAGAGTGGGGCGCAATGTTGAGGAGACATAGAAAGTGATAATCACAATAATAGTTTCCTTGGTTAGACAGCTATCACAAAATGCCACATACTAGATAGCTTATAAACAACAGAACTTTATTTCTCATGGATCTTTATGCCAGGAAGGCCAACATCAAGTCTTTAGCAGATTTGGTGTCTGGGGCAATCCTATTACAGTTCCATCCAAGTGCCCCAGGACCATTTTCAAAAGAGAGTATTCTTTCTGACATTGAATTATCTTGTCATCTTTGTAAACAGAAAAACAAATGGTGGACCATAAACTTATTAGGTTTATTATTTCTGGGCTCTTCATTGTATTTCATGTGTCTATCTGGCTGTCCTTGGGCAACTACCACACAGTCTTGTTATAAGATTTGAAATTGTAAAATGTGGATCTTCTCACTTGTTTTTTTGCAGTACTGGGGATTGAACTCAGGGACATTCTACCTCCGAGCTACACCCCCAGCCCTATTTTTTATTCTTTATTTTGAAACCGGGTCTCACTAAGTTGCAGAGTGCCTCACTAGGTAGCTGAAGCTGGCCGCGAACCCAGATCCTCTGGTCTCAGTCTCCCGAATGCTGGGATTACAAGCGTGCGCCCCCACGCCCGGCTGTTTTTTTTCAAGATATTTTTATTTCTTCTGTTGTTGTTGTTTCAGTCCTGGGGATTGAACCTATGAGTACAATGTACCACTCAACTGCATTCAAGTTCTTTTTATTATTTTGAGTCATGGTATTTCTTAGTTGCCCAGTCTGACCTTGAACTCAAGATACATCTACCTCAGCCTATCAAGTAGCTGGGATTACAGGAATATGCCTCTGAAATTTGTAAGATTATTTTTAGGGTTTTCTCAGTCCTTCTTTCACATTTCCATTTGATTTTTAGGCTCAGTTTGTTATTAACCTCTGCCAAATAATCTGCTAGGGTTTTGAGAGACATTGCATTTGGTCTCTAGACCAATTTAGGGAGAATTACCATCTTAAAAATAACACAAACACACAACATGTTTTTAGCCATTTAGACTTTCTTTAATGTCTTTCATAGTTTTCACTAATAAGAATTTTTCTCTTCTTTTGTTAAACTTATTTTAAGCATCTTACTCTTTTAATATTGCCTGATCTTTTTGATTGCTAGTGTATAACTTGATCTTGTATTTAGACTTCGATAAATTTATTAATTATCTCTAATTGGTGTGTGTGTGTGTGTGTGTGTGTGTGTGTGTGTGTGTGGTGTGTGTGTGTGTGTTTCTGTCTATCTGTCTCTGTGGATTCTCTAGAATTTCCTATATAGGAGATCATGTCATCTGCAAATAGGGGTATTTATACTTTTTATGTTCCAATTTAGATTCATCTAAGTTTTGAGTATATGTAGGGAAACCTGGAGGATAAAAGAAAAAGAAGTGATTCAGGTCAGAGCCCTAGAAATGTAGAATAATCTGCCTTCATGTATCCATATTACTGCCAGATTATAAAGGTATTACTTTGATGAGATAAATAGGGGGCAAAATTAGAATAGACTTTGCTGCCAAGACTGAGGAGGCATGAGTGCATTGTGAACTTCTTCATCTGCAACTTGGGGGGAAATAGAGTCATTCACAAATCCATATGATGGACTTAAAAATTTTCTCATAAATGCTTTAAGTGTAAATATATCGAATTTTTTTTTTTTTTTTTAGTTAAAGAAGAGAGTGAATCCAAAGAGTGAAAGCTATTACTGATTTATCTTTAACAGAGAAAAAGAAGAATCTGGAGAGTAAATCTCCAGTAACTCACTGCCAGCCTAGGTCATGAAGGTGCAGAGCAGGGCAGAACAATGCAAAGTCACTATGGCATTACTAAGCTCATCCTCTAAAGTGATTCATGAAATTAGAAAATACTGAGACTGTGAACTCTTACCAGACATTTACCCATCCTTCTTTCTTTGTACATAATCTTTTAAAACTAATTTAACCCACCTCAAGGCATCAGAAATAGTAAAACACAATCAATTTATTTCTTCTCAGACCTTATATAGGTTTCCTCTATTCCATACAATCTGTAAGCCAAGGTGCATGGCCTTTGAGTAATGAGCCATGGAAACTGAGTCCCGTGAGGAGAGTTAGTGCTGTAAGCAAACACAATTTGCCTTACAGTTAACTGGGAACTTTTATAATAATATTCATAATTCATAATTGTTATTTTGCCACATTTTGACTTTTGGTCATAATGTGAGATCATCTTTATAAACAATAATAATCTGTAATTTTTAGGGCCAAACATGCCATTTATTTATTAAGAAAGAATGGTAGCCCTATGATAAATCGACAATGAAATCCTGTTAAAATGAATCCAGATTTCTATTTCATTTTTTTGCATAATCCATTTTATGTGGATTTCTCTTAAGTTAGAAATATAGTTTCCACTTGAGTTCCTTTTTCTTGGCAGGAGGAGTATGGTGATATTTTCATTGTGATGTTACCAAAATATTAAGGGTGTAACTATTTCCTATTCAATTTCCAGGAAGAAAAAAAATCAAGTTGCCATGCTAAAAAGAGGGAAAAGCTTCCTTAGTAGTGACTAAGTCCAAAGGCTGCCTATAGGAGCAATACCACACTCAGAGCTCCTAGGCCAGGCAAGAGAGTCAAGACAACTACAAACAAGTGTCTCTTGAGTGTAATCAGATTGTTTTCCAATCAGTAAGAGGAGGGCGTTTTATTGGAGAGGTGTGCTTGGAAGAGATAATTGTGTTGCAGCACAGAGTTAGACATGGACATAGACAATCTGGCTAAGATAGTGAAGATTTCAGCAAATTAGAGGCCTCTGGGAGATCACTGAACTTCTGGGTAAGAGGACAGAGACGACAGAATTTGGGAAAGAGATAAAGAAGTAAAACAAAACAAAGCATTCACCTGAAATTCTCATTAGGCTTGTTCCACTCTATTTCTTCTTTGAGAGAGAGATTTTGGTCACTATTCTCACCAGACTTAGCCCCTGGTTTACTTTCTTAACCCTGGAGTGGTGTTGAAGGTGGTGAGGGAGAGAACAGGAAGAGGTTGAACTGTGCACCGTGGCTGGATCTGAAGGGTAATGGTGATTGAAAGAGACTAGCTTTATTTGGCCATGTGCTATCAACAAATGGTGAATATGACTAATAAGAGCCCCTTCCCTTAATACAACACTCACACACACACACACACACACACACACACACACACGCTCAAATGCTTTATCTCTTTAAATTTAAAAAAAAATCTTTTCAGAGCTGAGTTACTACTGTAAATGGGAGTGAGCCAATAGGGAGAATCCAAGTCAATTAAAAAGGAATAAAATCCCGATTATTAAAAAAGGCATGATTATAAAAAGAGAAACCTAACAGTTTGGATCCCTTCGGGATCAGGTAAGAACTATGTATCAGTTAAGAAAGTTTTTCAGTTATAATGGTTGAAACACTGCCTAGTGGTTGCTTAAACCTCTAGGAGCCTATTTTCCTCATTTCACAAGAACAACGCAAGTAGAGAGGTTTTGTTGACGTTGATTTAGTGGCACAGTGATGCCAGGGCTGGGCCTGTGGGAATCTGCTGGTCTTTCTCCTGTGGCTGCGAGATAACTAGATAGCTGCACTGACTCCCTTGCACCTGCTGTCTAGACATGTAGGAGGGACGGGATGTGCTAGTCATGATTGTCATGTTATCACAAAGGCACCAGCCCCCAGCCACCCATGAAAAATATTAAATAGACACTGGCGAGTGTCTCACTGGCTCCATTGTATCTTCTTAGGAGTTCTGAATAGAAGGAAGACAAGGGAAGTGAGTATTAACTTTTGTGCCATCTTTGTAGAGGCATACAAAGGAAAAGAAGATACCAATAGGTATCAATATGGCCGAACTAAAGTGGCCCAAGTCAAAGAATGACTGCAGGACCACAGAGCACTTTTGCTTCTGGCATTTGTGAACCACAAGCTTTCTAATGGAGGCATCTGTTGGACTACTTGTAGGGGTGGATCGTCTGTAGTCTCTGTGGTCTTATATAAGCTCTCAAGCTGCTGGAATAGTAAACAAGGATGATGATTTGCATGGCCAATTTTATCATTAACTGGAGGTCTAGCAATGGGAGGTAGACACTGACTGACAAAGACTCCACATGCTTGCAAATGACTTTAATTTGCATGAAACAGTATTCTAGGAAAACAGTCATGAAAGTAGAAACATAAAACAATTAACAAAAAAATTTAAAATTCCATAATCCAAAGGGAAGCACTGGCAACATTTTGGCATATATTTTTCCAGTCAGTTCTATGGGCAAACTATTAGTAGCTTACTTCTTCTCTTAGCAAACGAGCTAGAGCATTTCCCCATGTCCATATGCATTCTTCGTTGACAGGAGATTTAATGACTGCATATCATTTTTGGCAATTGGTGTTAGCATAATTAATCCGACCAATCCCTGATTGTGGGATATGAGGTTGTTTATGTTTGTCACTTGTCACAACTTCCTATGGTTAAAGTTATTATGCTGATTAATAACCATAATAAATATTTATGAGCTATTTTCTAAGTGATAGACACTGTACTGTAAGCACGTTACACTAATCACATCACTTATACTCTCAAAGAACTAAATGAGGCAATACTATTATTATTCTCTATCGCTGAGGAAACTGAGGCTTAGGAGCTTAAATGATATGCTCAAGCAATGCTATTCTAAGTTTCACAAATGGCAACCAATATAACTATGATCATCACTGCATATTAGCAAGGGAAACTTTGCCAAAAGATCACTAGAACCTGTTCTCGCTTGCAAGATTATTCCTGACCTGTTCTCTTTTGAAAACATAGATAGTAGGTCACTCCATATGAAGTGTGTGTATGTGTGTGTGTGTGTGTTTTACTGGGGATTGATTGAACCCAGGGACATTCTATCCCTGAGCTACACCACCAGCTCAATTTTATTTTTTAATTTGAAACAGGGTCTCACTAAATTGCAGAGGGATTCGCTAAATTGCTGAGGCTGACCTTGAAATTACGATCTTTCTGTCTCAGCCTCCCTAGTATTAGGATTACAAGCATGCTACCATGCCTGGCTTCCATGTGAACCTTACTACATCCCTTTGAGGGGGGCTTGCACTGATTTTACAACCAGCAAATATTAGAAGACAGCTTTGAGACAGGTAAAGAAGCAAATATACATCAACTCTCAGCATTGGTAATAGTCTGAGAAGAGGTTAATGACAGTAGTTACATTCAAGCTATAAATGTAAGAAAGAATAAATGTCTAACAAAGTGATAGAGGGCAGTTTTTCGAGTTTGATTAATTAAATGAATACCTTAAGTTGGTTCTTGGGGACATTATAAAAATGTGTAGTACTCTGGCTCAGGAGTCTTTCTCTCATCAAAGCAGTTTGTTATGAGTAAATATTAATAAGGGACTAGCTTTAAAATATTGCTAGTTGGTAACATTCTACTTGTTCAAAGAAATTTGATTCTTTTAAAGTCCTGAATTTTTAACAATCACACAAGGAAGAAAAGCTAAATAAATAACCTCAAGTTATATCTCCAAGTTATCAAATAACCAATCATTCTTAAATTTTCATTGAATGTGCTTTTTGAACAATTATGTATTCCTGGAGCTATCCAATGTGAGGCCTTGGGTTTGATCCCTGGCATCCTGAAGGAGGGAAGGGAAGGGAAGGGAAGGGAAGGATTCCTATTTTTTAATTTTACTTCTTAGGTGTATTTTCTATCTTAAGTTTTCAAAAGCAAGTGTTTACTCAGCAAAACTATGCTTGTTACTGTCTTTATGGTTATACCTAATATCATATCATAGGGTGCTTCAGGCTTATTTATTATTGTATTGGACTTTTTAATAATAATCTTATAAGGAATGTAGATTATTTGTCTATATTTCATATAGACTTATAGAGATAAGTTTAGAACTTTTAAATTTTGGACCATGACTCTTACACTAATATATGTTGATTGACCACAACAACCATATTCTTTTCACTTCCAAATGCCATACTTAATTATCTCACTTCTAACAAGCTGTGTTAACATTTAGAGCTGAGTTTCTATTATCATAAACCTCGAGGGAGATGTTATTCCTTCTCGAATTTTATAACATTTATATACTTTTTTAAATGAATGGCTCCTTGCTGACTTTTCATGGCTTCTGAGATAACATCATTTCCTTATCCCTAAAAGACTACAAACATATTCATGAAGCCAAATATGTGGAGAACCTACTGTGTGGTAGAAACTGGTATAGACATTTAAGATTCATCATTGGACACACTGAAACACTCTGCTTTTATGGAACTTCCAAAATATAACTCAATGCCCACAGCCTGACAAAGTTTACTTTACTTTCGCTCTTCTGTCTCCATTGCAGGGTTCTTCTCTCATTTTTTGCAAATATCCAATCCAAATTATCCTTCTTATTCTTCATATAGATCCATGGAGTGTCACCACAATATGCAATGGTCCTAAAACTAGAACAGAAGGATGTGAATGTTTACTAGAGGTGAGGGAGAAGATAGAAAAAGAGAAAGAAAGAGAATATGGGATGTATTGGCTAGAAAGTGAAAAATCACCCTAAGTAAATATAACAATAGGGACACTTGGGGAAGGACCACAGAAGAGTAGAGAAGGTCTTGTCAACTTTTCCCTCTCTGTGACCAAAATACCTGACAAACCTGATAAGCACAACTTAGAGGGGAAGATGTTTACTAGGGCTCATAGTTTCAGAGATTTCAGTTCATCATTAGCTGACTCCAAGACAGAAACCACAGTGGCAGACTATGTGGTGGAAAAAAGCTACTCTCAGTCATGGCAGCTGGAAGCAAAGAGAGCCAAAGGAGGGGACTAGAGACTTATATAGTCCCCACGGTGCTACTCCCCATGGCCTACCTCCTCTATTCACGCTGTACCTTTGAATCTTGCTGCATTAGGGATCATGCCTTCAACACATGAGGGACATTCTAAATCTAAACCATAACAGGTATAAATACTAGATGACCTCAAATGTTGCACAAAGGAACTTGGATTTTTATCTCGTAGACCAAGCAAAACAGTAGCAAGTTGGGACTCCTTTCCTTTGTATCTCCTATGCCTGCTGGAGGTCCTGACATGGAAGACATGCAAAATCATGATTTGTCTGAATTAGCAAGTGACTAAGATTTTTTGTTGTGACTGAGTTTTAGAAAGACTGATCTCGTGGAAGTGTGAGACAGATGAGTCTAGTTGACTAACTATAATAGTTAATTCTAATAATTAAGGCATAAAGGAAGAGGGGGACTGGTTACAGAGGGGCCACATGGACCTTATGATGTCCCAAAGAACATGAACACGTTCCGTTTGCCACCACCTTAGTGGATAATGTTGAAGAGCAGCCCCATAGACACTTCCATTTCTCAGCTGATATCATTTATTTGCCCCATAAGCAATCAGCAAAAATTTATTGAAATCCCTCTGTTATATGTGATATTAATAGTGTTTCACAAAATTCATGGGTTAAAGCCCTTACCCCTAGTACCCCAGAATGTGATTATATTTGGAATCAGAGCCTTTAAAGAGGTGAGGAAGTTAAAATGAACTCATTAAGATAGGACCCCAATCCAGTGTGACTGGTGCTTTTATAAGAAGAGGAAAGCCACCAGGAAAGCTAAAGCACAAGGAACGTGCACGAGGGTCAGAGTAAGAAGGTCACCATCTGCAGCCAAAAAGAGAAACCCCAGAAGAAGCCTAACCTGCTGACACCTTGATCTTAGACTTTTAGCCTCCAAAAAAAAATTATGGTTGTTTAAGCCACCCAGTCTGTGACATTTAATAGGGCAAGCAAATGCAAGTTCTATATGTAGAATGTCATTTCATCCAGCTGAATATTTTCCTTCTAATTTCTAATAGTATCATCTACTGTCAGAGTTGGGCTGAGAACATCTTCTTTATAATGGAGGAGAAAGTCTCGTGGAGCCAGAGAAGTGGTCTATGAGGAAGGGGGAGCAGACAGGGAAAAATCAATAAAGGAATTACTTCCATTGACCTTATGTGTATATGTGAGAATGTCAATGTCAATCTAAATACCCTCTATGGGGAAGAAGGGGATTGATGGGGGGGGGGGGGCTGGAAGAAAGCCCACCAAGTGCTGTGTGCATGTATGTCATCATCACTATGAATTACATTGTGATGTGAGACTATAGTTCACCAATAGAAGTATTAAAAAATAAAATAAAGCTTTCTTTAAGTAGCTTTGTCCCTTAACTCCTAATCCCATATTCCTACTTTGACTCCTCCATCTCACCTTTCTCTTCTAAAATACTTTCAGAGTACTATCCCCTTAATGTTAAATCCTCAGATAGCTAAAGATAAACATGAGTAGAATTTTGCAGAATCTCATACATTTGTTTAGACAGAAAGGAAATTGAATTTGAAACAAGAGTTCTTGCACAAATTTCACAAAATTTAAAATATTATTAGTATTTAAGATTATATCATTAGTTGAGCATTTTCTAATCAGGATATAGGAAAAAACAGTTAAGGCTTAATTAAATTAGCATTTTGTTAAGGACTCTGCAATCAAGGGTGCTAGAGAAATAGAAAAGTTATTTCAATGCTGTGTATTAGCTAGACATGTTTTGTATTCATTTTTTGAAAAATCTATAGTAAAGTTGTGTTTTTTGCTATACTTAAGCACCATCTTTAAAAGTCAATAATAAGGAAATCATAGTTTCATATAATTATATTTTTCAGGACATTCTAGAAAACTTCTGAGGCGACAATGCATAACTGACAAAGAGTTCTAAAATTAAGTCTTTGACACATATAAGACTTGCTAGGTATTTAAATAGTGTGTACCTTAAAATCAATGTGTCTAAACCAATAAAATAGATCATATGTGAAAAATTCCTCTGGATTCTTAAATTTCAAATCTGGGTGACTCCAGCTTGCCCATGAGAACCGTTATTCTACTTGAAATGAATAATGTGTCACAGAAAGAAATGTAGAAAATTTTATATTTAGTTGAGTCCATTGTCCATTCACTTTTCACTATTAGAGCTAAAGAATAATGGAATCTAACTGAGAAGAAAATTAGCTCAGCAGGTAAATGCCATTCTTTAAAATGCTACTTCTTGAAATCTTTGGAAAACCTGAGAGGACCCTATCAAGAAGGCTGAGATACCACCTGCTGTGGTTGATTTAAAATTGATAATCTAATAGAGTGAGACAGCAAGACTGCCACAGAGCAGGGAGGAGTTGAGGATGGTCTGTTAGAATAACCAGCTCAAGCAATAAGGGTATTGCCCATTTGTCATGAATTTCCTTGACAAGATGCAGGCTTTTCTTTATTAGCAGGCCTATGTTGATTCTTGAGGGGTCACACACCTTTGGTCTCTCTCTCTCTCTTTTTTTTTTTTTTTTTTTTTTTTTTTTGCAGTACTGGGGATTGAACTCAGGCGCATTCTACCTCCGAGCTATACCCCCACCCCTATTTTTTTATTCTTTATTTTTGAAACAGGGTCTCACTAAGTTGCAGAGTGCCTCACTAAGTAGCTGAGGCTGGCCGCAAACCTGGATCCTACAGTCTCAGCCTCCCAAATGCTGGGATTACAAGCGTGCACCACCACACCCGGCTTCTTTAGTCTCTCTTGAGTAATACATTTGGCCCTCCATATTGCATCTAAGGATTCAACCAACCATGGATCAAAGAGACTTAGAAAAATATGTTGTCTTCACCGAACATCTATAGACACTTCTTGTCAGTATTTCCTAAATAATACAGTATAACAACTATTTATGTAGCATTAGAATTGTATTAGGTATTTTAAGTAATCTAGAGATTATTTAAAGTATATGAGAGGATAAGCATATGTTATATGCAAATTCTATGCCATTTTATATAAAAGATCTGAACATCTGTGTATTTGTTATCCTCAGAGGAAGGGGAGGGGTCTGGAACCAATGCCCTATGAATATTGAGAGACCCCTGTAGTTATACAAAGGCCTCATTAAAGATGTCCTTTCTCCATATTTCCAGCCTGGTTTGGACAATTTAGTGCTTGATGTCCTGGACACGGGGCGAGTTTATTGTTAAAATGCCTTGGCCCCAGTGACAGATGATAAGAGTTCAAATCTTAGCTGGGCATAGTAGTGCACACTTGTAATCCCAGTACTTGGGAGGCTGAGACAGTAGGATCGCAGGTTTTTGGTCAGCCTCAGCTACTTAGTGAGTCCCTCCCCAACTTAGTGAGACTTTGTTTCAAAATAAAGGATAAAAAATAGGGCTGGTGGTGTAACTCGGAGGTAGAATGCCCCTGAGTTCAATCCCTAGTACCAGGAAAAAAAAAAAAAAAGACTTCAAGTCTTGGCTCTACCATTTTCTAAGTGATCTGGGCAAGACACGTAATATCTCTCCAAGTCTCAGTGTAATTGTGTACAGATTGAGGCAATAATATTGCTTACCTCAGAGGGGATGCTGTAAAGATTGAGTTAGTAATGGCAGATTCTCATGAAAACACCTGACATATGAGACTAGTAAATTATTGTTAATAGACTCATGGGATCTTTATAAATCATGATTTCCCCCTATAGGTTTTTACTAAGAGCTGTCTATGAAACCAGACACTGGAAACAGAATTTACCTTGCCCGTTGTGCTCAGGGAACTGAAGGGAAAGACAGACCAAAGAAGGGGACGAGTGTTGCCCATTCTGGGCTCACTTGTTTGAATCCTAGGTTCAGCCCTAGATGACATTTTGAAGAGCACTCTTTCTGTTCACTATCAAAAATGAAGAGCTAAAAGCAAATAAATGGAAACATTCAACAATACCAAACAGAATTACCTTAAACAAATAAATATGATGAAAATTAAACTTGAGCTGGAATCAAGCAAAGAAAATAAATTGAAACAAAGGCCACTTAATTTGCTAGAACATGAAGCAAAAAGAAAACTACTCTAGATAAAAACAGCAAATCTAAGGTGGGAAGAATAAATGTTGATGATGGATAAGTTAAAGAACCTGGGAAATGAATAAGAGAATGAGGGCACACTTTAAGCATGCAAGGGAAAAGTTTGCAAATTGATGATAAATTAGACAAAAAAAATACCCAAATAAAAGAAGAAAAAGAATAAAAAGGAAAAATAAAACTCTATAAATGATAATACATGAGCCATTTATTAATAAAAAGCCACCAAAAGATAAAGCACAAAAGTACATAAAATCTCACAAAAGTTCTCATTTTAAAAAGAGATAAAAAGAGGCCAATATATCAAAAGTTAGCTAAGAAAAAAGCCACCAATGAAAGAGCATGCAGGTGAACATTTAAATCAAGTAATTAGTAATGACTTGAATTTAATCTTCAGCTCTTTAAAAATATGAAGCATTTTAAAATTGGTTCAATTTTACTTCTTAATTATTCTCCATTTGAAAATAGAAGTCTTATTGTGGGAGCCTTGAGAAAAGGCTGTGGCCTATAATTTGCATCTTTAAAATCCATGATGAAGAACAAAGGTGGCTTCCTTTTCCTTTAACTAGCTAAAGCACAAGGGCTTTTCACAGGAGGAAGGTGCAAAGCAGTGGTGTGAGAGGGGCCTTGGCTGAACAGGGAGACCTGCCTTAAATCCCCATCCAGGACCTCACTGGCTCTGATCATGTCGGTCCTGTGAAAATTAGTGGAGAGTCGAAAGTGCCAAATGAAACAGTTGTGTGCAATCAAGATCTATAGAAAATATGGAATGGCCAAACAGTAGGAAAAGAAGGATTAAGATGGGCCACTTAACTTTCATTTTGCATTATGAAATTCACTGTATGCCTTTGATAGTTTGCCTTGTTTTCATATCCTCATGCTCAAACTGTCTTTTAGGAATTTGTTAGTTCTATAAAGAATAATGATTATGCATACAGAAAGAGCACACCAAAATTGGCAGATATTTTTACTCTAGTAGTTTATGATCTTTAATTTTAAGTTGCATGCCACACATATTGAGTTCTTTCCATGTGAGAACAAATGGAATGATATTAACTTATCATAACTCATCTCTGTTAAGTACATTTTAATAAAGCATTTTCCTTGTTTTGTGTCTCAGTCAAAACCAAAGTTGGGTTTTTATATTGCCTCTGCATGTACCAGAGAAAACATAGCTAGTTAATTTATTCTCAGTTCCTCTCTTTACCCTGATGTTTCAGCAGGGTAGGGCCAAGTTGAGAACACAAGTGTTCTTCATTTTCACCTTACACTTCAGTGATCAGCTCCTGTCTCTTATACTCACCACAGACCATCCCTTCTCTATCTTCTTGTCTCCAAGACCCCTGGAGAAAAGATATTAACTGAGCTTCTCCTTAGTTGTTTCACAGATTTTTAAGAAACAAATTTAAAAGTTTATCAAACCCTAGAAAATGAATATTTGCAAGTTCCACCAAAAGAGAGATTAAATCACCCCATTATGGAATAATTTCAGCCTCTTAACAGAGGCAGAATTTAGCAATCCTTTAGGTGCAAAGTCTAGAAAATGTATCAGGGGGTTTCTCTAGGACAAATCATTAGACTCTTACAATGACCTTGGGCTACTCAACTGAATTCCATAGATCAGAGCTAACCTGAAGCAAATTGCTAGGATGCCATTTAAAAGGGCTGACTTGAAAAAAAAACCAAGAGAACCTCCTTTAAAATATTCGCTGTTACATATCTTGCTTAAAATAATAATCATTACTGCATACTCCCTATGTGCCAGCTCTAAATACTCATTTCGTTTGACCTTCACAATAACCTCCTGAGGTTGGTCCGCTTATTATTCTCATTAGTTAAGTTGTGCTTCCAAAGTCACACAGAAAGTGGCAGAACCGGGGTTCCGAGTCTATAATCTTATCCTATACCACATCAGTATGATTAGTGCCATTAATACTTAAGTCTGCTTATGCTTTGAGAAGATTCATAGGTTGGCAATTCTTTCTTATGATAGTGTCCTCTACTTAGACCTCATTCATAATGAATTGAGATAAGAATCCCCAGACAAAGGCATTCCAGGTGACTAATATAGTATGATGTATATGGTGCCTTTCACAATTTAATATGCATACAAATCTACCTGAGCAGCTTATTAAAATGTAAATTCTCAATCAATAGCTCAAAGTTGGGTCTAAAGATTCTTCATTTCTAACCAGCTACCAGATGAGGCTGATGGTCCATCGTGTTTTAAATAGCAAGAATGACCTCAAATGAGACCTGGAAAAGAGTCTCAGGTGACATTAATTAAGCTTTCCATGACCTAAGCTTCCAAGATGTCCACATTTGTGAAATATGGGCCATAATCCCAAACATGCTTATCTCATAGATCTTCGTTGTTGTTGTTTTCTTATTTATTTGTTGGGGTTTTTTTGTTTTGTTTTGTTTTGTTTTTTGTGGTACTGGAGATTGAACCCAAGGGCATTCTACCTCTGAACTACATCTCTCAGCCCTCATTCTTGTTTTGAAACAGGATTTCACTAGGTTGCTGAGGGTCTTGCTACATTGCTAAGGTTGGCTTCAGACTGCCATCCTCCTGTCTCAGCCTCCCAAGGACTGGGATTACAGACATGTGTCACCACACCTGGCTAGGATTTTGTTTTGATGATCAAATTAGGTAATACTTTGTAAAAACAAAATGAAATAAATCAAAATTAAATAAGCAAAACAAAACTAAATGAAAACCTGACAGATAAATGTGTATAGATAGATGTGTACACACACACACACACACACACACACACTCCATTAGTTTTCAGACTTCTGACCTAGAATGAGTTAAAACATTCCAGGGCATGCGTTACTATCATCTTTATAAAGCTGAGACTAAACTCCTTCAGTTCAATGTCCCAAAGCCTACATGAGACAGATCTATTTTTGCTACAGTTGTCTCAGTTATCTGACAAGTTCTCTTTCTCTGTTTTATCCACATGTGGTCCTGAGATCATATTGAATCCATATTGAACTTACTTCTCCAGAAAATAAGATAGGCTCCATAATTTTCCTAACCCAGAAAGTCATTTTTCACAAGTTTCCTATGAAATGTTAGCCTAAGAGCCCAATATTGCTTTTTCTGCGTAAGGATAGCTTATTTCAATTTCATAACTCCTGTCTGTTCCCTTTTATGACCTGAGAGTGTTTTTAAAAGCACTGCTTTCTCAGACTATTACAGTTTACTGTCAGTGCTGGATGCCTTTCTTTCTCTCCTCAACTCCCTACTAGTAACCTACCGCGAAAAGTCCACCAAGGAAGGGCTGGCTCTGCACCTTCTCAAGGCTCAGCGTTCTGATCACCTTTGTCCTCGAGTGACAAGTTTGCCAGGATCTAGCATTTCAGATTGTCCAGATGAAATGCTAATTGCTTTTGGAAACCTTGAAAAAACTCATGGTTTATTCATCAAAAGGAGTCTCCCTTTCTCCTTTGAAATTCAACCAACAGTGATCTGTTCATTTAACAGATATGTACTGAACACCCGGTCCTAAGCAGTGTACAGATGTGGGAGACCAGATGACAAATCCACATAGCACATAGGCAGTGGCATTAGGACGCTAACAGATGAGGTTCATATGTATGCACACATTCCATTAGTTCTCAGACTTGTGATGCTGGATCAGCTAAAACATTCCTGAGCCCAGTTTCTTCCTTTATAAATGATTCTCCTGAAGCTGATTGTGACAGTATTGATAGTATGCCTTTTGCAATGTGTAGCCAAAGCGGATTGCTAAAATATGATGAGTTTCAGTTCCTAAGTAGCCTCATATTCCATTTCATGGTAATGTGTAAGAGTCATAGGCTCTGATAGATCCAACCCAGTGTAGCAAGTGATGAGTGAGAGAGCCAGATACAGAATTGGCTTCTGGAGTTAAGGGATTTTTAAAAATTATTTCACTTTTATTTGCAAAAGTTCATCTTCTCTCCAATAAAACTGCAAGATCTTGGGAATAGCCTTAGCAAGCACTTAATGACTATAAAGCATCCACAGACATTTGTAGAATTCAATTGAGTAATAGCAAGAATTTTCAGGATTAAAACTTTAGTCCTACCACCTTTGGGATGAAGTCTAGTCAGAGTGGATTATACAGAAATGATGTTTTTTTAAAAATTTATTTATTATTTTGCAGTACTGGGGATTGAACTCAGAGACAGTCTACCTTCAAGCGACACCCTAGCCCTATTTTTATTCACTAAATTGCAGAGGGCCTCACTAAGTAGCCAAGGCTGGCCACGAACCTGGGATCCTTCTGTCTCAGCCTCCCAAGTACTGGTATTACAAGCCAGCACCACCATACCTGGCTGGATTATGCTTTATATAAAGAAAATTTCCTGTAAATCTCAAGTAATTTAGAATCTCAATAGATTTTTCCTTGCAGCTAGCACAAATGGCCAGTTTGTTTATAAGCTTTAAGGGGCATTACCTTAGAGCAATATCCTAAACAGCCCATATTCATTAAATCTGCCAATCTTAGCATTATGAAGTTCTTGACAAATGTCACAAAAATTAGAGCATTGTATTATTATCCAATTCTCAGGTCATGTGGCACTTTTTATTTATATGGTATTCTTTCAATTTGCATGCAAAATGTGACTTCTCTATATGTGACTCAAAAAAGTTCTCTTAGGAATATTTTGAGGTGGCCAAGATAGTGATAAAATGATATTAAAAACATCTATTAAATCATTGTGGCATTATTTTGATTCATCAGGATGTAGCTCCTTAGCTGCAATGATAAATTTTAACATTAAATTTATCTGGCTCAGCCTCTTAGAAATAAAAATGTTAAACAGCAGGCAGAGCCGCCTGTTTTCAAGGACAATATTTCACATTGTGTGCCAACCTAATGCATTAGTTACTAAAAATCAAATTATCAGGAAGAGTCACTCATATCTATCTTAGGGACATTGATTTGTTGTCCTTGGTTTTTCTGTTGTACTAATAGAAGGTTTTTGGATTAAAGCTTTAGGGACCTTGCCTCCCACACTATTTAATTGAATTTGAATTGCATTCACATCAATCTACCATATGGTTATCATTTGTACCTCAACATGTATAGTTAAAATATTGTAACTTGAAATAATTGATCATTTCAATGATAATCTGAATTTACGTTATTTTCTAACTACCAAGAATGTGCAAAGGTATGTGTGCTGTGTGTGTGTGTGTGTGTGTGTGTGTGTGTGTGTGTGTGTGTGCTTTAAGAGATTCAGAGCTGGGTGTGGTGGTACACATCTGTAATCTCAGTACTTGGGAGGCTGAGACAGGAGGATCACAGGTTCAAAGTCAGCCTCAATGACTTAGTGGGTGTATCAGCAACTTAGTGAGAACCTTGTTTCCAAATTAAAAATAAAAACCAGTCTGGGGGTATCACCTGGAGGTAGAAAACTCCTGCATTTGATTCTCAGCACCACAAAAAAATTAAATAAATAAAAAATAAAACAATAGATTCAGACCTGAATTTGAATTCTTAGCTACTTGCTGAGGATTTTAGAAGTTATCAACTCTTTTCAACTTGCTGAAGTATTTAGGTTGTATTTAAGAGATCATATCCAGCTTGCAAAGTAGTTGTAAGAATGAGAGATAACCTATGTAAGATGTCTAGTTCTCTGCCTAAGTAACATGTGCAAAATATTCAGTAATCACATTGAGATAGTTGTCATTTATATAAATATCAGTAAACATCAACTACATTTCTACAATTTACATTTATTTATTTAACATCTTTTTCTTGAGAACATATTACATGCCAGACACCTAGGGAGTGGATATAAAACTGTAAAACACAAAAATCTCTGCCCACAAATAATTTACAATCTGTTGGAGACATGCAGGCAATACAACTAAATAAAGTTAGTGTACATTAATAGTGACAGGTACTATGAATAGGGCTACCAAATGTCAGACATACCTGGGAAGTCATGGTTTATGACAGTTGTCACAGTATCATTTTCAATAACAGGCCCTTCATTCTCAGTGGTGCTCCAGGTTGGACAGAAAGTTATGTGGTTAACTGTATTAGTGTGCTAGAGCTGTGTTCTCTAGAAAGAACCCTACAGAGAAACAGAACCAATTATATGTAACATTATATATAGTATATTATATAGTATATAGTATATTATATATATATAGAGAGAGAGAAACAGAGAGATAGAAAGTATATATATTTTATATAGTTAATATAGAAGGCAGAGAGAGATACACAAATTGGCTCATGTAATTATGGAGGCCCAGAAATCATAAAGATGTTCCATTTGCAATCTGGAGAACAAGGAAAACCAATGGTATCTGAAGAAGACATTGTTGTAAGTTCTAGAATCCAAAAGCCTGAGAACCCCAGGAGCCCCAGCTGAGAGCGAGAGATAATTCATCCTTCCTTCACCTTTATATTCTAGCTCTGAAGGGACTAGATGATACCCACCTACACTGATGGGGGTCAGCGGGAGTTATGATTTACTCAGTCTATGAATGAAATGCCTACCTTATCTAGGATGTCCTCATAAGCAAATCTAGGAGTATTTTTTTCCCAGCTAGAGAATGCCTTAGCCCAGTCATGCTGACACATATTATTCACTGTAACTAGCTACTATAGGAAAACACCACAGTGTGAAACAGAAATATATTGCTTCACGGTTCTGGAAGATCAAGATGTCAGTAGGTTTGCTCCGTCCTTGGCTCCTTCTTTTTTTTTTTTTTTTTTTTGTGGTACTGGGGATTGAACTCAGGGGCATTCTACCTCTGAGCTATACCCCCAGCCCTCTTTTTTATTCTTTATTTTGAAACCGAGTCTCACTAAGTTGCAGAGTGCCTCACTAGGTAGCAGAGGTTGGCCGCGAACCCAGATCCTCTGGTCTCAGCCTCCGGAATGCTGGGATTACAAGCGTGCGCCACCACGCCCGGCTCCTTGGCTCCTTCTCATGATGTCCTCCTGTGGGTTTTCTCTGCATTTAAGCATCCCCTGGATCTCTTCCTCGTCTATGAAGACACCAATCGTATCAGATTAAGGCCCTACTCTAATGGCCCCATTTAAATTTAATCACCTCTTTAAAAATCTTATCTCCAGCCGGGCGTGGTGGCGCA
>PVLC010005815.1:36073-73791 GCA_004027655.1 Graphiurus murinus | reverse complement strand
GTACTGGGATTGAACTCAGGGGCATTCTACCTCCAAGCTATACCCCCAGCCCTATTTTTTATTCTTTATTTTGAAACTGAGTCTCACTAAGTTGCGGAGTGCCTCACTAGGTAGCTGAGGCTGGCCGCGAACCCGGATCCTCCGGTCTCAGCCTCCCGAATGCTGGGATTACAAGCGTGCGCCACCACGCCCGGCTTTGTATTTCAGATTTTTAAAGGTCTTAAATAATATAAAAAAAATAAGTCATGCTTAATGACACGCACTTGTAATCCCAGTACTTGGAAGGCTGAGACAGAAGGATCACAGGTTCGTGGCCAGACTCAGCAACTTAGTGAGGCCCTCCACAACTTAGTGAGACCCTGTTTCATACTAAAAAACAAAAAATAGAAATAAAGGTGTAGATCAGAGGTAGAATGGCCCTGGGCTCAATCCCCAGTTCCAAAAAATACATAAGAAATAAGATAAAACTTCACATTTACAAGTAAAAACAAACCAATTATCTTCCAGAATATAAATTACAATTATTAATAATAGCCACTGAATTAGAAGTTCAATGAGTCTCAGTCCTGACTTTTCAACAAAACATCACTAGACTTCAAAGGATTCACCTCTTTGTTGTGTTAATTTCTCACCTGCAAATAGAGCAAATGGATGTAAAGCCCCCAATAACTCTGAAAGGATATATATGATTCGTCTTCCTCAAAATGTTCATAATACTTTTTTTTTTTTGGGTACTGGGGATTGAACCCAGGAAGATCCTACCTCCAAGCTATACCCCCAACCCTATTTTATTTTTTATTTTGAAACAGGGTCTCACTAAGTTGTGAAGGGCTTCACTAAGTTGCTGAAGCAGGCCTTGAACCTGCAAGCCTCCCAAGTACTTAGGATTATAGGTGTGCACCACCACACCTGGCATAATAATACTTTATAACATAAGTAAATTACAAGAACTCCACCATAAGTAAATTTTCCTATCAGGCTTTCATTTTTGTAAACATTTTCTTTCGTGACTCACAGCTATGATACCTCTATTTTTTCATTATCATTTTTTTCTCCACTTCCCAAGCGTATTATTCCTCTGAATAGTCACCTCTCCATAGTTCCTTTTCCTCCTTTCTTTACATATTCATTTGGCCCCTCATTTCTCTCTACTTGAATGAGAAGGAATAATGCAAAAGCGGAATGTGCTAAGAATGATTGGCAGTTATTGAAAACCTATAATTAAATAATGTCTCTAATAAAATAGATTCTCAAGAATTCATAAAAATGGGAGAACCTAAAGTGTCAGACCTCTGTTGTTGGATCAACCTATTTAATTTCCAAGCAGTTAATACTTATGTAAAATACGTGTTTTAATATTTATACTATAGACTTTAATATTTATAGATGCACATTTAATATTTATGATATGTTTTACCACATACATCAGATATGCTTTGGTTTTTTTTTTTTTTTTTTTTTTTTTTTTGCGGTACTGGGGATTGAACTCAAGGGCATTCTACCTCCGAGCTACATCCTCAGCCCTATTTTTTATTCTTTATTTTGAAACCGAGTCTCACTAAGTTGCGGAGTGCCTCACGAGGTAGCTGAGGCTGGCCATGAACCCGGATCCTCCAGTCTCAGCCTCCCGAATGCTGGAATTACAAGCGTGCACACCACGCCCGCCTATGCTTTGGTATTTATACGGTGTTTTAAGCCTGTGTGGATATAAATATCGATTTCCATCCATTTCCTCCCCTCTTGGGAGACTAAGGCAACCAGACAGTGCCATAACTGAAGGCAGACAGTAGGAGAAAAGGAGGAAGGAGACAAGACAAGCTCTTCTCTGAAGAGGTGGCCGGAGCTCCTTGTGTCTCATTTGGGAAGAGTAAACAAGTTGTCCCCCATGCCTGAGCTAGGAGTAGTATTTTTATCTACCTGGTCTTTGGTGTTCCTGGGAAGAAAGCTAGGGGTGCAGGGGGATGTCCACAGACCAAGCAGAAGGAAGAGGAAACTGTACCAAGAAGACAGCCAAAGGGGAAAGAGTTGTAGAGAAACAAACTGAATTAGAGGAAAAATGTAGTGGTGCATGGAATGGGCTTGGAATGGCACAGATGGCTATTGCTGATAAGCCCATTATCCAGCTCTAGCGATGTTGATGTTCCTAAAATGTCCAAATCCTTGTTATTGTATATATGTATGTATGTATGTATGTATGTATGTATGTATGTATGTGTGGTACTGGGAATTAAGCCTGGGGGCATTCTACCTCCAAGCTACACCCCTAGCCCTATCTTTTCTTTTTATTTTGAAACAGGGTCTTGCTAGGTTGATGAGAGTCTCACTGCTTGCTGAGGCTGTCCTCAAACTTGCTTGATCCTCGTGTCTCAGCCTCCCAAGTACTGGGATTATAAGTGTGCACCACCACGCCCAGCTTCTAAATCCTTTTTATGAAGGCAAAACTGACTTTTATAATAAGTAATGAAGTAAGATTCAGACAGTTCACAATCCTAGGCCAGCTTTGTAAGAATATTTAAACCACATGGTAGTAGACAGATTCTAATATGGTCACAACAATGTCCTAGTATTCATGCTCTTGTACTATTCCCTCTCTTCAGTGTTGTCTGGACTTACTGACTTGCTACTAAACAATAAAATACAGCAAAAGTCATAGGATGTCACTCCTGAGATCAGAGTATAAAAGACTGTGGCTTCCACCTTGCATGCCCTCTGTCCCCTGCTGTTTGCTCTGGAAAAGCCCCTGTCATGTCCTAAGACAGCCTGTGGAGAGGCCACAGGATACGCTTAGAAGCAGATCTCCTCTACATGTCAACTGGCACATCAGTGAGCTTGGAACATTGTCCCTGAGTGGAACTTGAGATGACTGGGGTTCCAGCTGACATCTTGATGCCAACCCTCTAGGGATGACCCCCAAACCACCAGGCTGTGCTGTTCCCAGATCCCTGATGCACAGAAAATCCAAGATGACAAAAGTTCATTGTTTTAAGCCGCTAAGTTTGGGTAATTCTTTGAGCTGGAAGTGATAACAAATGCAAATCACAGCAGATAATACATAAAGCTGAAATGCTCTAAGGTACAGTAGGAGAGCCAGAGTCCAGGTGGGCAGAAGAGACTGAGCAGGAATGATAAGGCTGCTGTCACCACATCGTAACGCTGGCATGGGACCCACTTGCTGTGCATGAAGTTCAGAAGGTTTCAGTAACTTGCCCAACATTACACAGCTAGTTAGTAGCAGATGCCAGATTTTGAACTCTAGTCTCTCTGAATTAGAGCCCCTGCTTCTGCTTCAACCCTAAGTGCAGTGCAGGAGAGAAGACACTTCCTAGTACCAGTAATGAGAGAAAATGTACCCAGCCAAACCTTTCAAACACATGCCTAGCTCTATATGTGTGTGTGGGGGGGGGCGGTACTGGGGCATTCTACCTCTGAGCTACATCCCCATCTCTATTTTATTTTTTATTTTGAAACAGAGTCTCACTAAGTTGCAGAGTGCCTCACTAAGTTGCTGAGGATGACTTGAACCTGCAATTCTCCTCGCAGCCTTGCAGGTATTGGAATAACAAGCGTGCTCCATCACGCCCAGCCATGCCTAACATTTTATGTGATAAGAGCCCACGTAGTGCATGAGTAGGACTCTGTGGGGACATGAAGGGAGCAAGTTCTCATTCTGCTTACCGTGTGGGAACAGGATGGGAGGAAACCCCACAGAGAGGATTCCCTTAGAAATTGGTAGCATAGTTTCCCTGTTACTCCTAGGGGAGCTCAGGCTCTGGAATCAGATTGGCGTGTGTTCAGACCAGTTATTAGTTCTGTAACCTGGATGAGCTGCTTCTTGCTGTCACAGCTTCCTTATCTGAATTATTAAATTAGGCAATGCATATAATTGCTTGGCAGAGCCAGTTATATAGCAAGCATTAAATAGATGTTTATAATCTATAATACTATCATTATTGTTTTCTCTTCAAAGTCTACTTTCTCTCAGCTGGGCGTAGTGGTGCATACCTGTAATCCCAGTAGTTGGTAAGCTGAGCCAGGAAGATCTCAGGTTCCAGGCCAGTCTCAGCAACTTAGTGAGACCCTGCTCAAAATTTTAAAAGGGTTGAGGGTGTAGTTCCGAGGTAGAATGCCCCTGGTTTCAAACTTCAGTACCAAAAAAAAAAAAAAATTACTTTATCTTGATAAATGTGTAATACTACTTTTTATATTCATTGGTCAGAGTAATTTTTTATTTAGTTACTTATTTTGCGGTACTGGGGATTGAACTCAGGGGCATTCTACCTCCGAGCTTACCCCCGCCCTATTTTTTTTTTATTCTTTATTTTGAAACAGGGAGGGCCTCACTAAGTAGCTGAGGCTGACTGGGAACCCAGATCCTCCAGTCTCAGCCTCCCAAATGCTGGGATTATAAGCATGCACCACCACGCCCGGCTCGGTCACAGTAATTTTTAATGGAGAAAACTACCATGATCAGGCAAGAATTGAGAGAAGAAAAAAGGGACAACAATTATGAGAAGAGAAGGGAGTAAAAACCCAAAGGGTATGTGTTTGGGAGATGATGATTGTGGGAGCAAATGAGCAGCCGGAGCAGAGGCGGAGAGGGCGTCTGGCATGTGGGGAGCAAAATCCGGGCGCATTTTCACAGTAAGATTGTCAAGAACCATATCAGACCCACAGGCACTCAGCAAGCTCGTTCATTCTTCAATTCCGCAAATCCTAACTAACCTACCATGCACCATCACACTTCTAGGATGGTAGCAATGCAGCGCATATGGTCTAACAAGAAAACACAACAAATAGTGTACAAATAAAACTATATACGTTGAGCATGGATACATTTAAACTGTGATGACAACTCAAAGCAGGGAAATGGCTTAGAGTCTTGTGTGTTGCCTTAGCCAGGGTGACCAGGAAAGTCCTAGTTGATGGGGCACACCTGTAGTGCTCTTCCCTGCCCAGAGCCTGCAGTATCCCCATGTGTCCAATAGAGAGAGGAGAAAGGAATGGAAAAAAAAAAAGATGTCTGTTTCAGAAGATATGATCAATTAACTTCCAAAGTGTAAAGGCTTCAATTTCTTTTGTAGTTTATAATCATCTATAATATAGAAAGAGCATGCTTTGCTCATCCATGCAGAATTCCAAGAATGTCACTCTTGACCTGTAATTCTGCACGAATTCTTGACCTGCAATCCTGTATTGTTTGCAGGGCAGTCCAGGACCACAGTGAAACTAGAGAGGATTCCAGGATGCACCTGCAAGATGCCGAGGGTGAGTGTCCCCTTAAATTCTGCACCTCACTAAGTTGACCAGTCCCACCCTTGATCGGTTGGTTGGTTGGTTGGTTGGTTGGTTAAGTTTTGCTTTTGCATTGTAATGGTTTCACACCCAATGATACGTACTTTTTTATTTAAAATGTCAATCAATAAAAAGAAATTAAAAAGCAAAAAGTAATAAAGCACCCTAATTCCTATCATCAGAAATAGCCAGCATTAGCAATTGGCAAGCATCATTATAGACGTCTTTCAATGCATGTATAGAGATAGAAAATTGGTTGATATATAAGCAATGTAGATGTCAGAAATAAGCAAGTAAGAAAGAAGTGATTTTATAAAGGTAAGAAGATACTGTATGTGCTTTTTTAAGGAAAAATATTTAACCGGATTTTGCTTTAACTTAACCAAAGAACAAACACGGAGAAATTTTTGAAACCATTGAAATTTAGGTAAATATTTCTTTATTCCAAAGATACTGATCCCTAAAGGATCCTTCTTTAAAAAATGATTTTTTTTTTTTTTTAGCAGTACCCAGCAGCATTCTACCTCCAAGCTACACCCCCAGGCCTATTTTTTATTCTTTATTTTGAAGCAGAGTCTCACTAAGTTGTGGAGGGCCTCACTAAGGAGCTGAGGCTGGCTGTGAACCCAGATACTCTGGTCTCAGCCTCCCAAATACTGGGATTATAAGCAAACGCCACCACTCTTGGCTCTAAAAATGATTTTTAAAATTATTCATGTTTGGAGAATGTTGGAGAGGATATGTGAGGTGAGGGATAGAAGCTGTATTTTTCAAATTTAGTATTGATTTGCTCCAATTAGAAAAGATGAGCTGATTGGCACACTTCACCTGCCCCCAGACTTCTGAGTTTTCAGTGTTTTATATCCTATTCTGGAACAATATTTGCTCTAGTAACCTGGAGTTAATCTGGGAATTGGCTCACATTGATCTCTGGTCTTGCCCTTGTACAGAGAGATTAGCTTTTCACATGACCTGAAGGTATATGCCCCCCTCACCCAAATTCATATATTAAAATTCTAACCCCTAAGAAGTGGAGCCTTTGTTAAGTGAGTAGGTCTGAGGGTAGAGCCCTTTTCAATGGGATTAGTGCCCTTATAAAAGAGGCCTCTAGCCATGTGTGGTGGCGCACGCTTGTAATCCCAGCATTTGGGAGGCTGAGACAGGAGGATCCAGGTTCGAGGCCAGCCTCAGCTACTTAGTAGGGCAGGCCTCCACAACTTAGTGAGACCCTGTTTCAAATAAAGAATAAAAAATAGGGCTAGGGGTATAGCTGGGAGGTAGAATGCCCCTGGGTTCAGCCCCCAGTACCTAATAATAATAATAATAATAATAATAATAATAATAATAATAAAAGAGGCCTCTGAGGGCTACCTGACCCCACCCACTTCTATCACCCTGCTATTAAGGTGGTAAGGAAGGCACCATCTACACATAGGCCCTCACCAAACACCAGATCTAAAAGTGCCTTGATTTTGGACATTCCTGCCTCCACAACTTGTAAGCAATCAGTTTCTGTTGTTTATAAAGTATCCAGGCAAAGTTTTTTTTTTGTTTTAGTAACCTGAACAGACTAAGACATAGTGACTCAATTTGAAATATGAATAGACAAACAGTGATAACAAAACACTTTAGGAATGTCTTCAATATTTCATAGAAAAGAAAGAAAAAAAAAACCTGCTCCCTGAAAAACTGCTGAAAATTATATTTAAACATTTTTAAACCTCTGGAAATTGTCCTAAGAGTATATAGCAAATGAAGAGCCATTCATTCAAGAAACTCTGCTGTTCATTCAAGACAGTCAACAAACACCATAAGAAAAGCAAGGTCTGTGATATTTAGATTAAGACCCATTCTAGACTCTTTAGGTCAGTGAGATAGAAACTCCACTTTAGACATGTTCAACCAAGAACAAAGGCTCTTATTGCCTGAGGTCCCCTCAGAGTGTTATATTCCCAGGATGGGCAAGACATTACTGTCCAGTCATTTCCAAGGCCAGTATTATGCTGATGCCAGAACCAGACAAAGAAAACTATAGACAAATATCACTTATGAATATGAATGCAAAAATGTTCAACAGAATAGCAAACCCATAAAAATACGTACAAAAACCAACACATAGACATATGAAAAGAGTTTTATATATTAAAACAATGTTAAAAATTATACACATAAAAAGCAACATATAAAGAAAATTATACACGGTGATGGAGTAAGACTTACTCCATGAATTTCCCACCCCCCCCCACACACACACTAGTGGTACTGGGGATTGAACACAAGGACATTCTACCTCTGAGATATACACCCAGCCCTTTTTATTATTTTTGTTTGTTTGTTTGTTTGTTTTGCGGTACTGGGGATTGAACTCAGGGGCATTCTACCTCCGAGCTACACCCTCAGCCCTATTTTTTATTCTTTATTTTGAAACCGAGTCTCACTAAGTTGCGGAGTGCCTCACTAGGTAGCTGAGGCTGGCTGCGAACCTGGATCCTCCAGTCTCAGCCTTCTGAATGCTGGGATTACAAGCGTGCATGCACCACCACGCCCGGCAGTTTGTTTGTTTTTTGAATAGGGTCTCACTAGGTTGCTGAGAGTCTTCACTAAGTTTCTGAGATTGGTTTTTATCTTCAATCTTCCTGTCTCAGCCTCCCAACTACAGTGAGTACTAGCATGTACCACCGTGCTCTGCTGCAAGATTGTTTTAATCTCCAAACATTAATTAAAGAAATATCCATAAAAACCACAGGATCATCTCAATGGACAATGAAAGAGCATTCATGTTTGCAAAATGCAATTCCCTTTCATGAGAAAAACATTTGAACTAGGGATACAGGAGAACTTCCTCATCCTGATAAAGGATCTATGAAAACCCAGAGCAAACATACTTGAATGGTGAAAGAATGAATGCCTTTTCCCTAAAGGACAGAAACAAGGAGGTTCACTCTCACCAAGTTATATTAGAGGTTCCAGCCAGAAAAATTAGGTAAGAAAAAGAAATACAAGGAATCGACATGGATGAAACAATATTCACAGACAACATGATATATAGATACTTCTAAGGAGTTTACTAAAAAATGATTATAACTAAGACAGGAGTTCAGCAAGATTGAAGGGAATGAAACCAATATTCAAAAGTCAATAGTTATTTCTATACCCATACAACAAATAATCTGAAAATTAAATTATGCCTAACAATGGAGTAATACCTTCCAATCATTAAAGTATATGATTTCCCAACCAATGATCTGCATTCAGCAAGACTCTTACTTAAGTGTGTAAGTAACATAAAGACATTTTCCACCATTCAAAGTCTAAGAAATTGTCTTTCTTATTTTAGGAAGTTTCTAGAAAATATGCTGTACAAAACAAGATTGTATTCCACTAAAGTAAAAGATAAGAATTTAGGAGATCCTCAAAGGACATCCCACAAAGCAGACCTAGAGATGGACAGGAAGAGGCTGAAACAGCGCAAGTGTTCCCTAGGGTCTCATTAGTAAAATGGCACCAGATAAATACAGTGGTATTGAAAAATAACAGTAAGAAACAAACAAAAAAATCAACAAGATTTTATTTTGTTTTGCAATTATCATATGGAAGATATTGAAAAAAGAAAGATGCTTAGAAAGCGGAGAAGAAACTAAAAAACATAGAAGAATGCAATTATAGGATACTATTTGATTCTGCAATGACATTTCTATGCAATTATTCTTCATGAATTTAGCCAAAAACAATGATGTGATTACATTGGAGGCTAGAGATGAGACAGAAGTAAGAGGATAAAATCCTCATTTGTTATAGCAAAGGTAAATTTTCTCAAAATGATAAGTCAAGAAATTTTTAAGCACATTATTTAGAGCCATGATAATACTTATATTAAAAAAAGAAGCCAAAAGGGCACAAGTGACCAATGCTGGGAGGGAGGAATTGAAGAGTCCAGGGAATGAAACTTGCATTAGAAAGTCTTTCAGTAGGGATTTTTATATCTTTTGATGTATATTTTTAACAAGGTAAATGTATTTTGATTTAAAAAAACTTCAATTAATATAGAAGCAAAAAAATAATCTGAAAAATGATTATCTAATACAGAAAGATCGTGGCATTTAGGCAAGGAGAATTTTTAATACTGGTGCTGCCATTCTCTGACCACAATACCAGAAATGTATTAATAACATGTTCTCTGATTTGGGGCAACAAAGAAGCTAAATCGTTCTTATTTCATGACAATGAATTTATTGGAGGCCAGGACTAGCTTCTGGAGCTATCCTTATGGTATTACTTTTATTTTTCTTTAGTTTGTCCTATGAAAGTGAAATTTTGTGTAAGGCTTGTTATATTCTGTCTACTCCCCCCCCCTCAAAAAAAATCTGTACATTGACATTTAGTCATCAATGTGATCATATTAAGAAGTAGGGCCTTTAGGAGGCAATTAAGTCAACCCTATGAATAAGGTTAATGACCTCTTAGAAGAGGTGTGAGGATGCTGTTAGTCTCTATTGCCTTCTGTCCAGCATTTGTCCTCTTAGGAGGATGCAGCAATGAGGTCTCCTATTGGAAGCAGAGACCAGGTCCTCCCAAGACACTGAACCTTCTAGTGCCTCAATCTTGGGCTTCCAGCCTCTATAACTGTGAGGAATAAATTCCTGTTGATATAAATTGAATTATGCAGTCTCAGGCATTTTGTTACCAGTAACACAAATGGACTAAGACAGGCTTGATTAGATTTAACCTAAACATTTTGGGCAAGCATACTCCATAGGGGATTCGACATGGTTCGCTTTACAACTCTTCGAGATGATGTTAAATGTGGTTACTTGGTTGTAGTAGTGGCCACCAGATTCCTTCCTTGTAAGGACATGTTTATTTCTTTTTTAAAAATGAGTAGTGGATAGGATGCTTTTTTGCTCAGTCCTATTATTCTTCCTAGATTTGTTGGCTGGCATTCTTCTCTGAAAAACAGCCTTTTCTCATTTACTAGGAACGTAGTAGGACCACTAAAATTTAAAACCTCAGCCTCTGGTGACCATTGATATCTTCACCAGCACTGCCCCACTATGATTTTGAAGATTTTGCTTTGTACAATTCTTCAAGCTAGGCAGTGTGCCCTTGGCATAGTAGTCATTGTAGACTTATGCAAAAAATATGACATTTTCTGAAAGAGAGAAGGAAGACATCTTGAAGGAGTCCCTTTTATAACTTATACAAAGTCATATTTAGGCTAGTGGTGGAGATATATTATGCACCCCCATCCATGGATGCTTATTTTGGAAACTTCAAAGTCAGTATCTGGAAACCATTTCAGCACCTGGTCTCTTCCTCAGGGCTGCCCCATCCCCCAAACTCTGTCCTACCAAATACATTTCCCCCACTCCCAGCCTCATCACCTACAATCCTGTGCATCTACTGAAAGAGCATTGAGGAAACACTATAAATAATTTGGGGTGTTCTCTGGTATGCAGAAAGGAAGTATAGCTACTTGTCATTCAGTGACACTAAGGTCCCTAATGTTTCATGTACCATGTACCTGAATCTTGTCTCTTCTGTCCCATGCAGGGGTAAATAATGTCTACCATTAATTTCTTTACCTCCCTTTGGTTCTAACAAATTAGGACTCTTCAAAGCTGTACTTTCTGCAATGCATTTATGGACAAACAGATAAATTGTAAGGCCTCTTACTCAAAAACATTTGCCCTCAGCAAGTGTTAGGTAGACCTCTTTTCAAAATTAAAAATAAAAAAATAATAATAAAAGGGCTGGGGTACTGTAGCAATACAAAAACAAAAACATTTTGCATATCAAGTCAATGCTTCTCGGTAAAAACAGTCTGCCACTAGTGGAGTGGAGCCAAGTGTCCTCTTCTGGGCTCATTTAACATCTGCAGGGTCACTCTATTTCTGGCTCACCTACAGCTACTGTCTACTTAAAAGCTGTCACATCCACCTCCCCTTTGCGCTCTGGGTTGGTGCAATTCACAGTGATGGAAAATTTTTAGTTCCTTCTCTCCCCATCTTTCCCAGAGAACCTGTTGGCAATTACAGCCTTTGCTCAACAAGATCCTTTTGACACAGCATGGCTGAAGGCGATTGCCCCCAGGAGGGCTCAGCTGTTTTAGGAACATGGTGACAGTTATCTGCTGCTATTTCCCTGGCTACCACTTTTGTTGTTAAAACTTTTCCAGGACCTTTGGGGGTGGATATTTCTTCTTGTACCGTCATGACAATTTTCTTTCCTCTCTCTGGGTACTGTCACATATAATTAAGCTCTGCACTCCAAAATAAAGACAGAAGTGGTGATTACGTTATCATCAGCTGAATGCCACCACCACTACCCCTACAAAACTCAGAGAAGTTCCATGTGTTGACTTTCATTCTTGTTTATTTTTTAACAAGAACTCAGTCCATACATCCATGAAGAATTTCTGTTTAGAAACTAGAAGACAGGTTTGAAACACCGTGTCTTTCTCTCTAATGGCACTTTGTTGGGAGATGTGGGGGTGGGGGGAGGGGGTCTTGTAGAATGTTTAACAGCATCCTTGCCTTTACCTACTAGATGCTGGGACACCTCTCCCCGAGTTGTGACAACCAAAAATATCTCCAGATATTATCAAATGTCCTCTGAGACAAAACCACCTCCTTGGTGAGAATCACTGCTCAAATTAATAAGGATTGTGTTCAATTTATAGCATGCATTTCGTTGTTTCATTCTTTAAAAGTCTCTCAAAGCTTCTGCCTTGCATTGATGTATAATTAAAACAAAGTTCTTAATCTAATGTATTTTTTTAAAGATTATCCAAAGTGATTCTGAAAAGTTCAAGCAGCTGCAGGGGTTCTAGGGAGGAGAACGTTCTCATTTGACATAATATACTAAACAATGACAACTTATCCACAGTGGATGACTTTAAAGTACTAGAAACAAACTGAGAAAAAATAAGAATTTATGCTATTATTACACATTCCTTGTAAGAGTGAAATATTTTTGGAAACTTAAGCAATTCTACTACCAGTAAGCCTAGTTCACTTCAAAGAGTCCCTCTAAAATCATCATTCAAGGGCCTAGAATACTTAGAGATGAAGGTTGATAGGACTTTCCAGGCAAACTCAACATGCCTTCTCATTTGTAGCTGGGGACACTGACACCCCTGTGGTAAAGCGACTTAACCTAGGACACTACAGTGGCAGGATCAGGAAGGGTCTCCTGAGCCCTGATCCAGAGACTCTTTCTACCTAACCTGGTGTTAGAGTTAGCTATAAAATGTCCCCTAAAGAGCTCATTTGTTAATATTCAGGATTGATATCATTGAGTCATGAGGGTTGTAATCCCAGAAGTGGATAAATCCATTGTACTGGACTTACCTGGGTGGTGCCCGGTAGTAGGCCGGTAGGGTGTAGTAGGAGGAGGTGGTCCCCGGTGGTGAGGCCTTGGGGATTACAGGTCTGGCTCCTCCTCCCCGGATGGCTCACTTGCTTCTGGACTCTGATGTGAGGAGCACAGCCCACGTGTTCTGCTCCCCCCCAACGCCCGGAGACCTGCGGTCCCCAGCCTCTCATGAACTGACCCCAAACCGTAAGAAAAGAAACCTTCCTCTAAGTTTTGTGGTCAATCTTTCGATCCTAGCTGCAAGAATGCTGATGGATACACGTGGTATCTGCTTCAGAGGTCCCGTGAGCAGTCGCAGAGGTACAAGCTTTGTGAAGAAGGGTAGAGTTCCTGCCAACAGAGACCATGAGAGAAAGAAAGTGCCACAGTATCGTTGCCATTTTACAGTCTGGCTCAGGCTCACGATATTCTTATATAACAGTTTGGTACACACACACACACACACACACACACACACGTCAGCTGTTGACATCATTGCATGACTAGCACAGTGACTGGGGCACAGTCAGCATTCAATATCTGACAGACAAATTCTGGGTCACCAGTGCAGATGCTAAATGATGGAGGAGGAGGAGGAGGTGCCAACTGCCAAAGTAAGAATCCACAGAGGATGGTTCCGATCTCTTCTTACTCCAACAGTCAGCACAGGTTCAGGGGCTGGAAGCCTCTCTTGTTTTATCAAAGACTTGAAGGACTGAGAGGAAACTTCCAAGAATGTCTCTTGAAAGAAGACAGTTTGGGAGCTCTGCACAGGTATAGGATATCTTTAATCTAGAACCCTTAGGGATTCTGGAGCTACTTCTTAATCTTTTTACTTTAAAGATGATCTAGAATTAATCTAACATGCTAGCGGATATTAAAGGTCCATAGCAGGACTTCTCATACCTCGATGTGTACAGGAATTACCTGAGGATGTGGTAAGAGGCTGATTCTGATGCTGTAGGTTGGAGTAAGGCCCAGGAGTCTGCATCACCAGTAAGTTCCCAGGTGGTGCTTACGCTGTTGGCCCATACAGAATCAGTTCAGAATCAAGTGTGGCTGACAATTATAATATAACACAATAAAGTAAATGGCTGCCTGATCATTTCTCTTGTCTATTCCTCCATGAACAGTGCTAGGAGGTATTAAAATTTATCCAATTTTAATAACAAAATATATTTTATAACATAGACATTATAATATATTCACACACACAATCTAAGAAAGATACAAGGATAAACAGGAACTATTTCTGAACTCAAGATACTTCCAAACAAATAGAGATGGAATACATGTAGCCAGGCATGGTGACATACACCTGTAATCCCAGTATTTGGGAGGCTGAAGCAGGAGGACTGCAGGTTAAAGGCCAGCCTCAGCAACTTAGTGAGACCCTGTTTCAAATTTAAGAATAATTTTTTAAAAGGAGGGGGGACAGGGACTGGGGATTTAGCTCAGAGATAGAATGTCCCTGGGTTTAATCCTCAGTACCACAAAGAAGAAAAAAATACATGTATAAATAGCAAGCACTTAAGCAGAAAAGCTTATTTGGTTACAAACAAAATTCTAACGTTTCAAATAAGGAAGAGTCCAGGCAGCCTCAAGTGCCCTCGGCTGGGCCATTTTATAGTGATGTGAGCTGCAGCAGCCATATTACATACCCAAGCCCCCTCCTCCTCACCTGTGCAACGGAGGCCATGCAACCCTTGCTGCATAAGATAAGTATTACACGAGTTAACACTGGAACTTGGTGCCCAGCCTGCAAGCACCTTGGAACTATTATCTAATATTTTTATTTTTATTGTTGTTAGTTTGGGAGAGGGGCTATTTGAGTGGGACTAGGGGAAAAAACATGTACTATTTAGGAAGAAGGAAGGGAGAAGTATAAACAGAGAGAAGATCTGTGAATTGGGCAGGGGACTAGCAGGAGGAAAGTTTGGAAGGAGAGAATACAAAGTCAGAACTCTGGAATTCACTATTTCACACAATAAATGGTAGAAATGAAACACACCGATGTTTGTGAGCCAGTGTGTGGCTAAAGTGATCTCTTTCACAGATTGCCAAATTTATTGGCTTACTGTCCCCTTTTCAGGAAGAAAAAAAAAGTACTCAGCAACCCCTTGGGTACTTCCAGTGCCCCCTTATTTTTATTCAACTCCTTCAATTGCACCCATGGCTACTACCACACCCCTGGACCGTTCCAACATTCCAAAGTCAGGTATCCCCAACTTTGAGAATCCATGTTAGATAAAAAGGCAGGCTGCTGTTTATTTCCAAGTCAGTTAATTCTTTCATATAGTTCTCTTTTCCTTTTGGTTTCAAGGAAGGTACTTTTCACAGGCATTTCATTCTCTTTACCTGCAGGCTCTGTTAGTTATAAATAGCAGAAAATAAATTATTTTTCTCATCGTACCAGTAATGCTAGCTCACTGTAAAACATCTAGAAAGTTGCAAGAGTATTTTAAAACATGCCTATTCAGTTCCACTCCCTGATATAAATCAATTTGGTCTTGTATCCTAAGATACAAGTGATAGGAAGTGGAACAGGAGCTATAGACACACGGAAAGATACAGCAATAGAGAAAGAACCACCATGTTGGCAGAGCACCAGAAGAGGGATCGGTAACTCTCACCGCTGAAGGAATTTAGATCCTTGGTATTGAAAGTGTGGTCTGAGGAACAGCAGTACTACCTCACCACATCACCAAGAGCTTGTGCGGAATCTCAGGCCAGCTCAGAATCCCTGCTTTAACCCGCTCACCACGCAACTCCCATGTTGAAGTTTGGGGATCTCTGCTCTAGAGCATTGGGATCACCCCACTGTGTTGGATTCTGAACACTCTTCTGCCTTTGTGAACTCTGATGGTACACTGTGTCTCCCTGTATTTTCACCAGTCCTGGGCCAAGTACAAGAGGTTAATCAGTGGAGGAGCTGGGATTCAAAAAGGAGTTTGACTCCTTGGTCCATCTACTTAACTATGATGTTATATTTCTAGTCCATCTATCCAGGAGCCTGCTATATTTTCCCATTAACTAAAGTCTTCTATTCGATATCTAATAAAGTTTCATCATTCTTTTCATATTGACTCTATTTTATTACATCTTCATTATCTGTTCATTTTTATAAAGCAGGTGTGTGTGTGCGTGTGTGTGTGTGTGTGTGTGTGTGTGTGTGTGTGTGTGTGTTTTGCTGGGGATTAAACTCAGGGGCGTCCTACAACAGGGTCTCAGTAAGTTGCTGAGGGCCTCGCTAAGTGACTGAGACTGGCCTTGAACCTTTAATCCTCCTGTGTCAGCCTCCGAAGTACTGGGATTATAAGGGTGTGCAGCCATACTCAGCACAAAGCCGTTTTAAATGCTACTTTGAACTATTCTATGTTCTTTGCACTATTGTGGACTACACTTACAGCATAGATTTTATGTTTCCTTAAACAATTGATTTCTTCTGGCTATGCCAGGTTTTTGGCCTTTCTCACAGTAGGAAAATGTAAGAGCTAAGTTCCAGAGAAACTCCAAAACATGGGTATACAGTGAGTCAAAAGCTCAAAGGTCCCTTCCGGTGGAAGACTCATAGTTCAGGCAGGTCAAGTTTCCTATGGCAACTTTGCTAGTCACTTTTGGATGTTATGAGACACCAAAACAGTGAAATAGCTACTAGATCCATGGCTTCTAAATGTTGTTGCATACCAGGATTTCCTTAGAACTTATAAAAATTCCAGGTCCTGGTCAGGTTGCACCCTTGCCACCTACGTCAGCATATCTGGGGTTGGGGGCCTGTTATCAGTAGTTTCTAAAGATTCCCAGGTGATTCCAATATGCAGTACAGTATGGGAACCAACATACTAAATGGTGCATAACTTAATACAGCAAATGACAGGTTCCTGACATGCTTACTTAATAAACCTGGGTTTGCCAATATTGGGTTTCTTTGCTTAAAATGAGGGACAAGTTTAAAGTATTTGATACTGATAATAATTATTCTTTCTTTCTCTGTGTAAGAAAAGATAGAATTTGGGGACTGCTTCACAATTACTACATAAGAATCTGTAACTAAATAAGATTCCTGGTTAATTCTCTTGCACGTTAAGATTTAAGGTGCACAGATCTGTCTCATTCTTTGGGATGTAACTTCTGGAGGGCCTGGACTTGACTAGAACCATCCTGCTTCTTCAATTGGACCAAATAATGCCCTGCAGACTGAGGGAGCTTAGGAATTGTTGACTTAATTGAGTTGGGTGTATACCAGACTGTATTGGTTAAAAAATGGAATGCAAAGGGATTGTTGGCACCAAAGAAAACATGTTCCTTAAATTGCTTGTAGAAAGAATAGGCTTTGTTTATGTGAGACTCCTTGAAGAACCCAATGAAAGCTAGGACCATTTTTCTATCTTTAAAAATTCTGCATACAGCTGGATGTGGTGACTAGCACCTTGGTTTTCTTCTTTCCATGTACTGTGAGTTTCTTTAGCAACTTTTATTATTTTTTTTAATTTGATACTGGGGATTGAACCCAGACCCAGAGGCATTCTATCTCTAAGCTATGCCCACCAGTCCTATTTTATTTTTTTTTTTTTAATTTGAAATAGGTCTTACTAAATTGCTGAGGCTGGCCTTGACCCTATGACCCTCCTGTCTCAGCCTCCCAAGTAGTACTGAGATTATGGTCATATGCCACTGTGCCTGGCCTTAAGCAATTTGATGTGTGTGTGTGTGTGTGTGTGTGTGTGTGTGTGTGTGTGTGTGTTGTGTTTGTTATTAGGGATTGAACCAAGGTCATTCTATCTCTAAGCTACACCTCCAGCCCTATTTTATTTTATTTTGAAACAGGGTCTCACTAAGCTGTGGAGGGCCTCACTAAGTTGCTGAGGCTGAACCTGTAATCCTCCTGCCTCGGCCTCCTGAGTACTGGGTTTACAAATGTGCACCACCACGCCTGGCCTTTGGCAACTTTTAAAACCTTAAATAAACCAATGATCTAGAATGATCATGAACTTGAACAGAAGAATAGAATTATGCATATTACCACAAATACATAGGCCCAAACTAAAGTAGATTGGGCAACCTGTATAGAATAAGGAAATGGGAAAGTTCACTTGCAGGAGCTTCACACACATAATTCATTCTGTTACTGAGATAGAAAGCAGAAAAAGCAAAAAACATGCTGCCAAATGTTATGGTAACATATGTGCCTGCAACTGAGATTGGAAATGCTTATAAATTAGGTTTGGCACATGAATCCAACTTAATAGAGACTGATAGTGAATACAATTTCTACAATTTTGCTGTCTTTACTAATAAAAATCATGACCTATCCAACATGTAGTATACGGAGAATGATAATCTTATTTATTTATTTACATCCTGTTTATTCCAGACATAAGCGTAGTCTATGACTGAATGTGCCAAAGGGGGAAAAACCCCTACATTTTGAATCAAAGAGGGAAGAAAATAAGCTGGATAAAAAAATAAGTGGAAAATGAAACATAAGTCAAAAATTGCATGGTACAGAACCTATACTTTTGGATGTGATGGCCACTGATTGCTAAAATACAAGGACTACCAGTTGAGCTGTAAGTTGTACTATATCACAACAATGAGCATATTCACAATTTTCTAAAATAAAAACAGGTTCATTATCCCTGTAACTGAGACTAGAGAGACAGCACCTCATACGTTGTCATAAAGAGGACCTTGTAAAAAAATTGGAAAAGAGCCAGGCATGGTGGCGCACGCTTGTAATTCCAGCATTTGGGAGGCTGAGACCGGAGGATCCGGGTTTGAGGTCAGCCTCAGCTACCTAGTGAGGCATTCCGCAACTTAGTGAGACCCTGTTTCAAAATAAAGAATAAAAAATAGGGCTGAGGATGTAGCTCGGAGGTAGAATGCCCCTAAGTTCAATCCCCAGTACCGCAAAAAAAAAATTTGGAAACGCATCCTTAACTTCTGTACAGCCACATGCCTCATCAGATTGAGGCAGCAAGTCCTTAAGCATAAATTTGAAGGAAGAGCAGGCAGAATACACTTTTATTTTGTCCACTGCCAACGGTACCTAAGTTACCATGACACTGTTTCTCTACCCTGACTCATAGGTACTTGCTCTGTGTGTACCTCAGTAAAAAGAGTTCTCCATCTGTCTCATGAACTCTAAGCCCTCAGCAAGAGCTTGGATAATAAGAATGGCAGCCTTGGCTGGGGTGGTGGCATACACTTATAATCCCAGTACTTGGGAGGCTAAGACAGGAGGATCATAAGTTTGAGGCCAGCCTCACTCAGCAACTTAGTAAGATCCTCAGCAACTTAATGAGACCCTGTTTCAAAATAAAAAAGAGCTGGAGTGTGGCTCAGAGGTAGAATACTTGTGGGTTCAATCCCCAGTACCAAAAATAACAAGAACAACAAAAACAACCTTGTATTATTTCTAACATGTTTCTCTGAAGAAAAGTATAGTAAAGAGCAGACATGGAGGAGAGCCAGCTCCCACCTATTCCTTGAGTAGAACCTCAGTCTAAAAAACCGAGACTGGCAATTTTTCAAGGCAGAAAACGTCTAACAAGCAAACAGGACTGTAATTCATGGCAGCATAAAAGCCATTGCTTTTTTAAAAGTTCAACCAGAGACCTCACTCACAGTGCTATTTTTGTCTGAAAAGGAGTGATACTGCTAATACTTCTGTCAGAGAAGGACTGTAAAAGCGAAGTGAATCACTGTATGTCAGGCGGTTCTATCGGGGCTTGACACACATGCTATGTGCACTACCGTTAGAACACAGTAAACAAGACAGCCTTGGCTCCGGAGAGGCCTGGGCTGTTGACACAATACAACTGGGAAACAGTGAGCTTCTGGGGAAACCCCAGGAGATTCTTTCCTGTTCCTCTCACCCAATTCATACCTTAGATGACTAATGCCAGTAATTGCCTTTAGTGCCAAAATTAGATGAACAAATTCATGTCTTCCCACATGGCTCTATTATACCTAAATTTCCTGGGTTAATAAAATGTAATGAGACTCAACATTTTAATGTTTTTTAATTTATAACACGTGTCACTAAAAACGCCAAATAACAAGATGCTCATGAAGAAAGGAATACTAATTGCCTATCATGTAGACGAGAAAAACTGTGACAGGGTGAAATGCTATGCTTATTCATTCATAAAAGACCACCAAGAATTTCACATACATAACTTAGTAAAAAAGCGTTGGCATCAAATCCACATTCTCAGAGTTATCTGCATTCTGAATGGTGAAAGTTGCTTGGCAAACAAGAGAGTCATCATATGGAGATAGTTAAAGGAGTGGGAGGCCAAGGGCAGAAGCCATAAATCTTTTTTTATATACTTCTATACCATAATTTGATTACACGCCATAGTGAGGTTTAAAGTGATACAAACGTGCATGTGCACGCACTTGGGGTGATTCCGTCCGACCCCCCAAGCTCCCCCCATACCTTCATATATGGACTCAGCGTTACTTAAACTGTTTCCTCCCTCAGGTCTTCTTTTCTCCCTTTCCACCTCCCTCCCCCGTCTGCTGCCACCGTTCTACTGGTCTCTCTCTTCCTTTATCTGAGGAAACATATGACCCTTGACTCTCTGAGACTGGCTGATCTCACTTAGCATAATATTCTTTGGTTACATCCATTTCCCTGCAAATGACCTAATTTTGTTCTTCTTTATGGCTGAGTAAAACTTCATTGTATGTATATATACCACATTTTCTTTATTCATCGGTTGACAGACACCTATTTTGGAAACCATAAATCTTTTACTGCAAAAACTATCTTCTATTCTATCCGCACATGTGTGACCTTTGGCCACTTGTGTTTAGTGACCTCTGGAAAGTGATTTCAGAGCCTGGGTGGGGCCAATGAGCACCTTCCCATAGAGTGTTAGGTGCCACAGTACTGAGACCTGATTTTGAAGATTGAGCTTCCTACTTACAAATCCATCATGCCCCCAAATATGAAAATAAGGCAGGGTAGTATTTTTTTGAACCCTCAAACCTGTATTTCCATAGAAACTATGTTATGATTGTTTAACAGGATTTCAGGCTCCTTAGAATTTTCAAAGACAAGTTGCATTCTTTTTCTCATTTTTTTTTTTTTTTTTTTTTTTTTTTTGGTACTGGGGGTTGAACCCAGGGGCATTCTACCTCCGAGCTACACCCCCAGCCCTATTTTTTATTCTTTATTTTGAAACCGAGTCTCACTAAGTTGCGGAGTGCCTCACTAGGTAGCTGAAGCTGGCCGCGAACTCGGATCCTCCGGTCTCAGCCTCCCGAATGCTGGGATTACAAGCGTGCGCCACCACGCCCGGCTCCTTTTTCTCATTTAAGTCTGGTATAGACCTACTATTTTTTTTAATCTCTCAACTTCAAAGGGAGGAGTACTGGAATATTTCTATCACCTGGGGCAGCATCTTAATATTTTCCACTATGATTTAGAATTTGACAATCTTTTCCTGTGGCATAGTTAGTTTTTCCTTTATAAACACCTTTCATGTCTCTGTTGCTGGGTTCGTATATCTATGTGTTTCTTAGAGCATTGTTGATTATTCCTATTGTGATAAATAATATCATTCTTTGTTCCTTGTCTTAATGCTGACACTTTACTTGGGAGGTTACAGCCCAGAGTAGAGCAGGTAAGCAAGAAAGGGAAATGAGATAAGGAAAAAGACAAGGCCTTACAAAGCAATGAGTTACCATGCTGCTGGCCACTACTGCTCAACTAGTCAGGAAGCACAGGACTTTGCTGCACACAGATCTGTTCTCTAGTACTGGGTCTTTCTCCACAGGGTTGCAAGAGAAGAAAGGATGGGAAGTTTATCTGCTTCTCTCTCTCCCTCTTCCTCTCCCTCTCCCTCTCTCTCTCTTTCTCTTTCTCTCATCCTTGATTGAGTTCTACCCTATTGGGACCCAGTTCCCCCACATTTTGGTGTTGTGCCATCCAGCCCTCATCCAAACCCAGAGAGGAGTAGATGGCAGATGTACGGGCCAGGCACCAGTCGAGAGAGTGGAAGGAGGCAGTTGAGAGAATCTGAGAAAGTAGACGAGATCTGTGTCTGCTGTATCCCTAACAACATATGTTCTCATTTAATAATGCCCTCAATTCAGTCAAAATTGACAACCCCACCAGAAGACTGGTAAACTCAAAAGTCAATTATTTAATGTGTCAAGAGCACTTACCATATCCAAGTTGGCGTGCAAGGTGCTACGGAGGGGGAGAGATGATGTTCAGGACACGATTCGGGGCCTCAGGAGACCCGGGGAGTCTTTGGAGGACAGAGTCTGGATGCAGACAGACCTGGATTTTAATTTCCACTCTGCTCCTTATGCTTTGTGAATCTGAACACAACATTTAACTTTCTAAGCCTTGGTTTCCTGGGGAAAATAATAGTGCTTACTTTATACGCTTGTGACAAGATTAAAGTGAAATCATTTCAAAGTAGCTAGTCCATTTGATTAACCTTAAATGTTATTTCCCTCTCAGGGGCATAAGTTCAGAGACAGAAAACTACAAAAACAGCCATTCTGGGCAAAAGACAAGCAAAGAATCATGAAGCAGAGAGAAGGAAAAGATTATTCTGGCCGAGGAACCTCTAGTAAGGCTTCTGCATCTGCGGTAAACAAAAAAGAGACTCCCCCTTCTTTGGGTTTTTGTTGTTTGGTTTGGTACTAGGGATTGAACCCTGGGACATTCCACCTCTGAGCTGCACCCCCAGCCCTTTGTGACTTTTTTGTTTTGAAACAGGGTCTCACTAGGTTGCTGAGAGTCTTGAGAAGTTGCTGAGGCTGGTCTCAAACTTGTGATCCTCCTGTCTCAGTCTCCCAAGTACTGGGATTACAGGAGTGCACCACCACCGTGGGCTCCCTTCCTCTTCTTGATGCATGGTCAGCCCTTGCAAATCTGCTGGATCTTTCCTTGTGTAACCCACTCCTTCCTCAAGTCACCTCTATCTGTTCTCAGGTGGCTTTAAGCCTGGCTATGTTCCCTGACTCAGAGGAGCAGGCAGGGTAGGCCATCTCCCCCTGCCCAACACCCCTGTCTTTGGAGGGGTGACAATTTGCTAGAGAGCAAACTGATTGTACTAACTGATGACGCTTGAGCGAGTGCCAGCTCTTCACCTTCCTAGGGTTTTATCCTCTGCCTAACTGAAGCTTCTTCAGCAGACAGGTCAGTAAGCAGAATCATTCCCTGGGAGAACATGCAGGCTGAGATGGCTCTTCAAGTTTTGCTGGCCTGGGAGGGTCTTCCTTTCTCCACACGTAGGCCCAGGTACTCGGGGAAACTGCAAGACATTCCACAACAGCTCTGGGATGGGGTGGGGGGGTGAGGTGAGAGGTGGGGGGAGGGGCTCTGACCAGTTGAAAAATGGGCGACCTTGCAGGTGTTAGGTGTGACAGGTCAGCTTTGTTTAGTCAAAAACCAGGGAGGAACAAGTTCCCTAGTGTCCATACTGCCTCCTCCACACTTTCCCAGCATAAAATTCCCTTTCCAGCCCCATTCCTTTCTCAGTGTCTTCCTCTTTTGCCTAGCACTTGTTCTACATATTAAGGAAGGGCCTAGAGCATAGCAAAGATTTTAATTTCCTGTTGGAAAAAAAATCACATTATTCATGCAAGAAACATGTGAACACAAACTCCCTCTTTAATCAGATAAAAGGGGAGGCTTATCTCACATTGCGACACCCTTCTTCAGTTAGTCATTTCTTCTCTTCCCTCGGCTTACCTGAGTATGCATCTGCAGTGAGTACCACGTGAAATGTTCCCCTCTCTCAATGTCCCTTTCACTGACGTTTCCAGAAGTCTGTTAGGAGGGGATGAGAAGACAAACTTCACAAACTTTAGCGGTCACTTTGAGTTTAATTTAGCAGGGCCTCCAGAATGCTATAGCCAGTTGGCGAGTGGCCTTTTGATGGCAGTGGGGTTAGAGAGGAGCAGAGGCGAGCTGGACGCAGTGGTGCATGCCTGTAATCCAGTATGCAGGTTCCAGGTCAGTCTTGGCAACTTATAGAGACCTTGTGTCTCTATAAAATAAAAAATAAAAAAATAAAAATAAAAATAGGGCTGGTGGTGTAGCTCAGAGGTGGAATTCTTCTGGGTTTAACTCTCAGTACTGTAAGAAGAAGGAAAAAAGGCAGGAAGGCAGGCAAGCAGGAAAGAAGGGAAGGAGCGAGCAGAGAGATGAGCAGAGGCCGTGTGCTGAAGTGGAGAATACCTGGTTGGCACTGGGGCACCGGGGCACTGGGGCACTGGGCGGGGTAGCGGCTGAACCTCTCACTAGCTGTGTGACATGACCACATTACTTCATTTCGTGTGACCTCCATTTCCTCTTCTGTACATGTCAGCGGCAAGCATTTGCTCATGAAGTCATCAATAGATGAGATCACTTGGCTCATCAAACATTTCAAACTTGTGTTCCAGACACTGAGCTAAGCACTGAGGATACGGATAGGAGCAAGATCTGCCTTCTCTCCTGCCGTGCAGTATCCAGTAAGAGAGTCAAAGACGTAAACCAGTGCACCAAGGGTGCTTATACGACAGTGGTTCTCAAGAAATGAGACCACATCAGAATGCAAGGGGGCTTTTCAAATTGCACACAGCCAACCCAGGACTTTCAATAATTCATTTCTTTAAAATTGCTGCTACTAATGTTTAACAAAGGGAAGCATGTAGTTTTGGTCAACTCTCTGCCATCTTTCGACAGGGAGACTCCCATGTGAACCCTTCTTCCCCAACTCCTCCAAATCTCCACTTCATATGACATCCTTGGACAAAGTTGCCTCCTCAACTTCAACTTCTACTTGTTTGCTGTTGATACTAAATTCTGCATCCTCACTCCAGATTGCTCTGCTAAGCTCCAAAACAACTTTCTACCAGTGTCAAGTTATCTTCCAGATGAGCCACAGGTCCTCCACTTAAGAAGAAAACAATATTGGCCACTCAGGAAGCTGAGACAGCAGGATCAAAAGTTTGGGGCCAGCCTCAGCAACATAGCTAGACTCTGTTTCAAAATAAAAAAATAAATATGATTAGAGATGTAGCTCAGTGGTAGAATATCCCGGGTTCAATTCCAGTGACACTGAAAAAAAAGCAATACTGAATCTTCCTCCCTTCCTTCTGCTGATAGACCTTCCTCCTACATTCTCATTTAGTGATGTACATACAATGTGCTCAAACTATTATCTTGAAGCCATCCTAGATTCCTTCCACCCTTTGCATCATTTACAACCAGCCACCAAATGTTCTAAGTGCTATCTCTGAAATATATACAATAATGTATATCCCCAACTCTATTCCCATTGCTCTGATCCAAAGTAAGATTTGTAATAGTTGGATTTTTTTTTTTATTGCAATGACTTTCTTATCTACTTTGAAGTGTTTCTCCCTCTAAACTATGTTTGTTCCCCGCAGGTTTCCCAGCTACTGTTCTTCTCATCACTTCCCCACCCTCCTTCTAACCCCAGCTCCTAGAGCTACGCCTTACTCATCTCGCTGCTGCATCAGTTCTGGAGAAGGATGAAGGACTAGTATATGCTAGGGAAAGAGGACATGCGAGTAACAAATTATGGAAAGAGATCATCTGGCAGTGATGTAATTTGCAGTCTGTTTGGGAAAGCGCTGCAAAAATCAAATAACATGAAAGTTATTTGGTGACTCCTTAATTCTTAAACATTTCTATCTAGTATGACAGATATTAAGTTAGAGATGTTATCTTTTAAATAAATTTGAATAAAAGAAAAATGCATTTAAAGAAAGTAAATAAACAGGCTTCAACTGTTGTACATATGTTTTTTTTTTTTCTTTTTCAGGTACTACGGATTGAACCCAAGGGCATTCTACCTCCGAGCTACACTCGCAGCCCTATTTCATTTCTATTTTGAAACAGGGTCTATTAAGTTGATGAGAGTCTCACTACTTGCTGAGGCTGTCCTCAAATCTTCAATTCTCCAGTTTGAACCTACCGAATACTGGAATTACAAGTGTGCACCACCATGCCCGGCTTGCACATATCTTTTTGAGACTATAAATATTGAACGTGGGAAGGCTCATGGGTTAAGATATCTCCCTGCTACATTCAGCATATAGTTTTTGTCATTTGTTTATTTATTTATATTTTATTTTATGGTACTAGGGATTGAACTCAGGGGCATTCTACCTCTGAGCTAAACTCCCAGCCCTATTTTTTATTCTTTATTTTGAAACAAGGTCTCACTAAATTGCAGAGGGCCTCACTAAGTAGCTGAGGCTGGCCGCAAACCCATGACCCTCCTGTCTCAACCTCCCAAGTACTGGGATTACAGGTGTGTGCCACCACGCCCAGCTAAATTTTCGTCTTTTAAACTATGAGTGTTCAGTCCTTACTTCTGTGCCGGCAGTCTTCCTTTGTGTATGTGAGTTTCTCCCTATTAAATAAGCTTCCCTTTTGGAAGAATTCTTATGGCAATGACTATAATTACACTCCAAGACTGAGCTGCAAAATGTGGGGATGTGGCAGCTTTTGTGATAGGAAGGGTGGAGAAAGAATGAAAGCTTATAATTTTCTTTGAGGTGTCCCAAAGTCTGACAGCAGCCCTGCCCTGATGATGTAAATGTGCAGTGACCTGGAGTTTCAGGAGAGAATAAACCAGAAAGACACACCAAATTGCTGCTACATGGACTGACAGTCAACTAGCAAGAGTGACTCAGCACGATGCCGCAGTTTCTCTGACTTCTTCAAAAGGAGTCATCAAGAACAGCATTTTCCAGCATAGTAAGGTGTGATGGCCCCTTGAGGAGGCCAAAACTTTTCATTCTTCACTTAAAATGAGCTGTTCTTTTCATACCCATTACTCGAGGAAACACAAGGAGCCACAAATTTGTCATTATTGTGAAATAAAGGAGTTAATTTATTAGTTACAGTAGCATTTTAGAGGTACCTGAAAAACAGGACATATATGTTTGAAAAAATGTATTTTCTTCAGCCTACCACCCAAGCTTGGCCCCTTGTGTGTTTGATGACATTTGCAGAAACTCCGAAATTTATTATTTCTTCTTCTCCTTCATCTGCCCCCCACTGCAAGTTCATGGGCTTGGCATAGTATATTCCTTCCATTTGTTAGTTTGTTTGAGTTTCTTTACATAGAAAAAGTATTAAGGGCTTACTATGTTCTGGGCATCATGTGAAATAACACCTAGTACATGTCTTCAAGGAACATTAAGTACAGATATATAAATCTGTAGCAGTACTTCAGGCACAAAGAAGGATGTAGTTAGTTCTACATAGGGAAAAGTGATTTAAAAGCTTTCATATAGAAGGTGTATCAGTTAGATATTGCCACAGTTATGCCGTGCAACAAATCACTCAAAGCCATGATAACTTAAAACAATAAGCCTCAGGTTTGTGGTCTGCAAATCAACAACCAATCCACAGGATAGCAGCAAGTAACATGGTCAAGCCTCCAGTTCAAAGATAGGGGAGTCCCTTGACCTACCATTAGGACATGTGTGGGTATGGATGCTGCTAAAGGACCGTGGAGAACTGGGACCAAATTTTCAGTTTACCACAGAAGAGAACACTTGATCTGTATCCTGAGAGATGGCTACAAATTCATCAGATGGATCAAAGCATTTGAAATAAAGATTGGGTGAAATAAAGGAACAGTATTTGGCCTAAGGAAATGGTCTAAGGGATCAGAGTGGGGACTGTTCTAGGGGGTCAGTATCTATCATGGAAAGTACAGGGACCATTAGTGTGTAGATGTGGGCACAGGGGCACAGCCTTAGGGGGGCCAGAGTTAGAGAGGAAATTTACTGAATGGCCTCATGCTGCTGATTGTGACTGGTTGTGCAGGGGCCATCTTAACCCAAGGTCTCTGTTGTGATGACAGTGACATTTTAAAAAGAAATAAAAGGCTCACGTTCTGTGTGATCTTGTGCACTGGCCCATTCTTCATGCTGGCATCCTCAAAGTACTGAGGTTGTGGTGAATGAGTTTCCTATTGCCCTGAACAAATGACCACAACCTTAGTGCCTTAAAAGCAACGCCAACTTATTTTATAGCTCTAGGGGTTAGAAACTTGAAGTGGGTCTTATGGGATGACGGCATGACTGCATTCCTTCTGGAAGCTCTAGAATAAAATCTGTTCCTTGCCTGCTCCAGCTTCTATAAGGCAACCGCATTCCTTGGCTTGTGGTTCCTTCTTCCATCTTCAAAACCAGGAGTGCGGCATCTTCAGCTCTTTCTCTGACTCTGAACTCAGCCTCCTTTTTCTATATTTAAAAGACCCTGAGATTATCTAAATCATCCAAGTTAATTTCCTTATTTTAGGAATAGCTGGGTAGCAATATTAATTCCTCCTTGACATATAACATATTCACAATTTCTGGGAATTAGAATGTGAATTTCTGTGTGTGTGTGTGTGTGTGTGTGTGTGTGTGTGTGTGTGTCTGTCTGTCTGTCACTGGGGATTGAGCCCGGGGTCATTCTACCTCTGATCTGCACCCCCAGCCCTATTATATTTTTATTTGGAAATAGGGTCTCACTAGGTTAATACAGGTCTCACTACTTGCTGAGGCTGTCCTTGAACCTGTGATCCTCCTGTCTCAGTTTCCCAAGAACCAGGTGTACAAATTTGCACCACCACAGCCGGCTTGAATATGAATTTCTTTAAGAGGCCATTATTCTGCCCACCATGTGATTCTTTGAGGAAAATTAACGATGCATGTTATTATTATCCTTTATAATATACAAAGTACTTTTATTTTTTTATGCTTTTGTAAGTAGAGAATCATTCTATAGGTGAATAAATGGAAACCTAGCTATGTTAACTGGCAATCTGATTTAGTATAGTAGACAACTGCTGCTCATTCAGTGGTCTAAAATACTCCAAGTTATCTAATTGGGTCCCTATCTCACTGGGTTCTATTGTTTGCTATCTGTGTACCTTATCATCCAAAAGAGGAATGATTTATGGAGTCATTTTATGTTCTATACCTCAAACAGTCAAAAGAAGGTAAAGTAACATTTATTATCCACCCACCATGTTCATCATGTGCCATAAACTCTGTGTGATTTACATATTCTTCTCCATGCTTCCAAATGAGTGAACCTGGGCCCAGGGTCACAGAACTTGCAGCTCAGAACAAAAGGGGAATGAAGTCACGCCAAGACCTGCCTGACTTCAAAGCCGGTGCTCTGCCTTGCTTCCATGGACCAGAAGATCCCTCTGCTATTTTTTTTGTTTTTGTTTTTGTTTTGTGGTCCCAGGGATTGAATCCAGAGGCAGTCTATCTCTGAACTTCACCCCAGGCCTATTTTTACTTTTCATTTTGAAGCAGGGTATCACTAAGTTGCTGAGGGTCTGGCTATGCTTCTGAGGCTGACCTCAAACCTGCAATCCTCCTGTTTCAGCCTCTCAGGTAGTGGAATTACAGGTGTGTGCTCCTCATTTAAATGTCTGAAATGCAGACCTGTAGAAACAAGGAGCAGTAATCCAACACTCTACTATTGCTTTTTGTTTGTTCATTTGTTTTTAAGTAACTTGTGACTTTCCTAATAAAAAGATGTTCAATCCTAGTCTTAGTTTTTCCAAAAATAAGTGATGCCTGTCAACCCTTGGCCTCTCTGAGCTAGCTTCTTTTCTAATGAGGAAGTCTTGACACGCACTTTAGTACACCAAGTGCTGACATTGGGATACAGGTCTACTGTGTTGGTTCTTCCATGATCCTTAGTGAGTCCAGTTTTAAGACAGAACTTTGAAACCAAGAGTAAAAGGTTATGTTTATCTCTCCAAAACAACACATATTCTGGTCAAATAAGCTCTGATACTTAAAAAATAAACATGTTTCAATATTTAAAAGGTGTAATGGATTTCTATAAACTATTTTCATTGTCTTTTTTTTTTTTAATAGTCCCGGGTGTCAAACCCAGAGCCTCACACATGCTGGGTAAGCACTCTACCACTGAGCTATACCTCCATCTCCATTGCCTTTTAAATGAAAAATTATGAAGTAATTCCAACATATTTAAATAGGAAATAACATGACACTTGTGTACCCAATGCTCAGATTTAACACATTTGCATTGTGCAATCAATGCCTATTTCAATTTCTTATAGAAATAAAACCTCACAGATAAAATCAAGTTTCCCTATTCTCTTATTTTTATCACACTTCCCATAGGGAAATTACTACCCTAAAGCTGGTGTATAATCCACCATTCCTTAATTTTAATATATTTATTTATATAGTCTTCTATTTGTTAATTTTAATACATTTATTTATATCCATAAGATCTATACTATTCTGAGTATGGTTGAAACTTATAAAAATGGCATCGTAGGATGAAGATTGATTCAACAATGTTGTTTTACTCAACACTTTGGTTTCAAGATTTATCCGTGTTAATGTGCATAGTCTAGTTTGCTCATTTTAATTGCTGCATTTCATTGCATGATCAGAATGCTTATTTTCCCAGATGGCAGTGATTTTTTTTATATATTTAAAAGTGCTGCAATGCACAGTTTTCCTTAAACTCATCTCTTTGTTCCTGTGGACCAGAGTTACTAACAACAGTACCGCTCACATTGTGGACCTAAAATGGTTAGTGATTCATAACTTGTTAAGTACAGAAACTGAAACTAAATGTTGGCTTTAATAGCAACTCAACTAAGTGCCTTTATGTCTATAAAATCTAGTAAGAAAGAATATTCAGGCATGTATTTTGTCTGTTTTGAAGTTTTGCTTTATTAGTTCATTGTCATTGCATTCTGCAAACATATTGATCCTTAACACATCAGAAATTTTTTCTAGAAAATTTGATTTTTCATTTTAGACAATTTGAGACTGCTCAGTTTCTACCTAGCTGTGAAATTTCTGGCTTGATGAATAGGTGTATCCTTTAGCTCTAAAAGGTATTAACAAATAGCATTACATAATGGTCACACCAATTTTCAGTCTCATCTGCAATGTGTAACTGTTTCTTTTTTTCCTCCCAGTTCTATAACCAAACTTTCACATCACTCTCAATATGATAGCTGTGAAGTAATATTTCATTTTAATTAGCATTTCTCTGATTAAGAGTGAGGTTGAGCATCTATTTATAATCTTATTAGGTTTCCAGTTGTCTTTCTTTAACAAGGTAGATTTCTTAGTTCAAAAGTGTGGGGAAAGCGTCTTTAAAGATCTAGCAATAGAGTAAGATATTATAACTGGTATAACTGGTTTGGAAGAGAAAAAGGCTAGGAACAGCTAGTTTTGACTTGATGGAGGACTGGAAAAGCTAGTTGTAGTGAATTCATGCTCAGGCACCGACAGTGGCATATACTTGTCTTTCCTGGTATTTGGGTTTTGGGACAATCACTCAGTCATCGCCAGTAGCACACGTGAGTTGGGCAATCTTCACTAGGAATTCTGTACTTGTTACCCAGGGCCAACTCTGATGGTTTTCTGGTGCTAATGAGATCAGGAACACACAGTGAGCTTCATGATTGTTCCTGATCTAACTTTTGGAGTTGGCTGAAAGGAGAACACTGAAAAGGAGGGGTGGAACTGGACGGCATTAACCAGGCATCCCCCTCCCAGTAGATCCAAGAGTTTTTAAAATGCAAATCAGAAGCTATGCTTCCACTCTTAAAACTTCGCAGTGTCTTCCTAAAGCATAATATTTGGCATGGACTTTCCTCCCTCTTTCCCTCCCTCTCACGCTCAGAAGGCTTGCAGATCCTCAGCTCTGTGCACTGGTTGACACACTTTCCTTACCTGGAGTACTTCTGACTCCTGGACAACTTCCTAGTCACTGATGGCTCAGTGCACATCTCCTTGCTCAGAACTCAGCTACCAGAACTCTCCTTGGGATACCTGGTTAGTCTCCTTTGAAGGTTCTACTAAACCAAACATTTTTAAACTTTTTTCATTTGTTAGGCAAGCTTTTATTCAAGATGTCTAGCTCGGTGAATTATTACAAAAAGAAATACTGGTATAACTAGTACTCTGGCCAAGAAATAGAATCTTATCATGTCCTCTCCCTACTATTCAGTTTTGCTTTATTATTATTGCTATTATTTGGTATTTGTATAAATGCTCCCATATATTATGCACTTTAGTGTCTGATTTCTTTTTTTTTTTTTTTTTTCAGTACTGAGGATTGAACTCAGGGGCATTCTACCTCCGAGCTATACCCCCAGCCCTATTTTTTATTCTTTATTTTGAAACCGAGTCTCACTAAGTTGCAGAGGGCCTCACTAGTTAGCTGAGGCTGGCCGCGAACCCGGATCCTCTGGTCTCAGCCTCCCGAATGCTGGGATTACAAGCGTGCACCACCACGCCCGGCTTCTGATTTCTTTTGATTAATCTTGTGTTTGTGAGATGTAGCCATGCTGTGATATATAGCAGTTCATTTACTTTTGCTGCTGTAGAGTATCTTATTTATGACTATGCCACATGTTGATTTGTATTTTTAGATTTTTAAATTTCAGATGGGTCATTTCTACTTTTGAGCTTATAAATAATGCTGCTATAACAATCATATGCAGCCTTTTGGGTGCATATGTGTGTACATGTTTCTGTTGGTGATATACCAAGAAGTGAAATTGATGAATCATACAGTTCATTGTATTCAAATTTGGTAGATACTGACAGCTTCCCAAATTGGTTGTACAATTTATATTCTCACCAGCAATTTTGTTTATAACTACTTTAAAAAAAAACTAGCTCTCTTTTAAGTATGCAATAGTAGCACATTTTGATTTTAATTTTAATTTCTCTAATAACTAAGTTGAGCATCCTTTCATCTTGCATGTATTTATTGGCCACTTAGATGCCTTGTTTTCTGAAGTATCTGTGTATATCTTTTTCTCCCCCCCCCACTAGCCTGTATTACTGGTTTCTTTGTTGTTGTTGTTGTTTGCTTGTTTTTGTTTGTTTGTTTGTTTGTTTGCAGTATTGGGGATTGAACTCAGGGGCATTCTACCTCCGAGCTATACCCCCAGCCCTATTTTTTATTCTTTATTTTGAAACCGAGTCTCACTAAGTTGTGGAGTGCCTCACTAGGTAGCTGAGGCTGGCTCCGAACCCGGATCCTCCGGTCTCAGCCTCCCGAATGCTGGGATTACAAGCATGCGCCACCACGCCCAGCTTGTATTACTTGTTTCTAAGAAGTTCTTTATGTTTTAATGTAATCTAGTTTACCAGTATTTTCCAGAAAACTCACAAAAATCATATAAATTGCTGATATAGGTTGATTCAGGGGTCCTCTTTTGCAATAATATCAGAAAGTGTTCGAGTCGGGGACTGGGTCCTAACTTGTCTCTGAGTGTGGATTGGAAAGCGATGGATAGGGCAAGAGAGAAGCAGCACTAATGCAACACCATTACTGAGAAAAGTCTCCTGGGGATGAGCACAAGATGGCATCTGAGTGAAACATCTCTCCTCTGCCACTGTAAGCTCGAATCAAATCTCCAATAAAAGCAGCTTCTTGACGGAAGAAAAAAGCAACAAAAAAGGAAACCAAGTAATGAAAACTGAAGCACAACTGAACAGAACCCAGAAAGCAAACGAGGGAGAGCAAAAGAGCCTGTCCGCTTGGCAGCAGCACACACCCGAAGTGGTAGCCACCATTGAGCTGGCTGCCTGGCATGGCATTTACTAGCACCAAGACATCTAATGACTTCCTGCATACCCAGTGACCAGATGTAGAGTAAGTGACTCCAGAACTCCACACCCTAATCAGGCGGCATATCCCTACATGTACAACAGTGACTGCAAAGCCTGAGACGACCAGCTTAAGTCTGTGCTGGATATACCGCAGCTCATCTCTCCCACAGAGCCAGAGCAGCACTCAATTGTGCAGCAGAACTTGAATCAAAACTGCTGCAAAAGCAGCCTCTTGACAGAAGGGAAAAAAAGCAACGAAAAAAGTGAACAAAGTAAAAAAATTGAAGCGCAGCTGAACAGAAGCCAGAAAGCAGACCACAGAAAGGAAAGGAGACCGTGTGTGTGGCGGTGACACAAGCTGCAGAGCAGTGGCCACCACTGAGCCAGCCACCCGGCGCAGGGTCTACTAGCACGAGATGTCTAACAACCTCCTGCATATCTAAGGACAAGATGTGGAGTAAGCGACTCCAGATCTCCACACCCTAATCAGGCGGCAAATCCCCGCACCATCAACAGTGACCAGGAACACCTGGGACAGTCAGCTTAAGCCTGCGGTGGGGACACACCAGCTCACCTCTCCCTCCAGAGCCAGAGCAGCATGGAACTGTAAGTTAACTGCACTCTTGGGGGCCCTTGTGCAAAGGACAAACTTGGTCACCCACCTTCTAGAGATTGGATAGGAGCAGATGTGCAGGAAGGACCCAGAGCACAGAGGGCATAGAGACCCTAGAGGCACCCTGAAAATTTTCTGGCATTTAGACTGCACTCTCTCCACCGGCAAAGGCAGAGAGATGCAGACAGAGCCTGTGGAAAGTGTGGAGCCTCTGGCTTGCACTGAGTCCAGACCCAATGACATCCCCCTGCCTACATAGACAAGAGGGGCACAGGGACAGGTACTGTGGAGAGTTCAGAGACACTAGCTTGCAGTGGGAGAGGCACCAGGGGAACTCCCTGCCTGCACTGATGGAGAGAGCAAATAAGATTGCCTGAAACATGCTTGAAAATCTAATATAGTTAGCAGACATTTAAAAGCTGAAAATATCCATGCAGATCCAAAAGGACTGCAGAGGCCAACTCAACTCTGTACTTACATACTTGCAGAGTTTTTGGTTTTGTTTTTGTTATTGTTGTTCTTTTTGTTTTGTTTTGGTTTTGGGGGGGGGTGTTTTGTTTTGTTTTTACTCTGTTTTTTTTGTTTTGTATTCCTTTGTTTGGATGATTGCTTTCTTACTTTTTGCTCAGTTTGTTGACTCTCTTCCTCATCCCTTTTACAAGCTTCCTCCCTTTCTCCTATCTATATTCTTCTCCTCAAAACTTTTTTTCTCTTTCCTTTTTTTTTTTTCTGTGTTTCATATCAAGACCATTTCATACCACTATACCTAAATACTCTACATGGACTACCTGAATCCTCCAACATATCCACTATCTCTAATCTTTACCATATATCACTTCAATGCACTCAAATCCTTATTCCATTGGACCATACCTTCTACTTTATCCTATTCTTACAATTCATCACTGTTACTTCTTACCCAGCCTTCACCAATAAACACAACCTGTCCTTGTATATACCAACAGACACCTCTAAATCCCTACTATAGAGATTGGATCAGAGAGGTGAACCAACAAAAGGGACTGCCAAACCCTAAGGATAAACTCACCTCTGCTGTTAGAAGGAATAGCGCAACACATCCTACATCATGGCCTAAAAATCAAGAGACCACAAACTATCCTACTCATACCTCTGAGACAAATCCTCATAAAAGAAGCAGGAAACAGACCCTAGAAGTCAACACGTGAAACCCACCAATGGCACCATTAGAGTGGGCAGAACACCTGCAACTCAGAGTAATTGCAACTCAGTACAAGATACCATTCACAGAGAGAAAACAAAAATAAGAAACCTATAAATTCAGAGAAAGCTTGCAAGAGCAGCAAAGATATAAATTTAAGAACAGGGAAACCATGGGAAGGAAAAATACCAAAGAAATAATGAGCCACCACAACCCCACAATAACAGAACTCACCAACAAGAATGGCAGAGATTACCAGAAGAACAATCAGATCATTAATAGTGGAAATGATACAAGATTTCTGGAAAGAATGCAGAAAAAACTGGAAAGAAATAAAGGAAATAATAAACAAAGAGTCTGACACTCGAACAGAAATCAAAGAAAAGCATTGAAGAAAGTGAAAGATGCAATAATTAAAGTGAAGACACCAATACAAACTATAAACAGTAGATTAGACCACATGGAAAATAGAGTATCACACTTAGAAGATGACCATTCCAAAAATAAATCCATAGTACATAATCTAGAAAAAAAAATTGACAGTATGAATTGGACATCAATGAGATCTGGACCAATTTTAAAAGAGCTAACCTAAAAAAAATAGGCATAGAAGAGGGATGAGAAGTTGAACCTAATAGAATAAACCATCTTTTCAAAGAAATATCAGAGAATTTTCCAAACATAGAAAGAGAAGTTGACACACAGGTACAGGAAACATATAGAACCCCATCTAGAAAAGACCAAAGAAGAGGTTCACCATGCCACATAATAATCACATTGACTAATGTAGAGGCTAAGGAGAGAATCCTAAAGGCAACAAAAGTAAAAAGCCAAGTGACATTTAGAGGCAAACCAATTAGAAGCACTCCAGACCTCCCAAACCGAGTCATGAAAGCCAAGAGGGACTGGAGCAACATATTCCAAACTCTGAAAGAAAATAACTTGCAGTCAAGATTCTCCTACCCAGCAAAACTCTTTCAAAATTGATAGGGAAATAAAAACCTTCCATGACAAACAAAAACTGAAAGCATTTATGTCTTCCCAACCATCAATAGAGAAAATACTCAAAGAGATTAACTACAAAGAACTAACAAGTAAACATCAGAACCAGAGAAACAATAATTTCCAGGAAGCAAACAACTAAGCAAAGAAGAACAAACACTACCTCAAACAGAAGTCAAAACTCAAAATGTTAGGAATTAAAAATCATCTCTCAATAATCATGCTGAATATAAATGGTCTCAACTCCCCAATAAAAAGGCACAAGGTGGCAAAATGAATTAAAAACCAGAATCCATCTATTTGCTGCCTGCAAGAAACACATTTTACAAGCAAAGATTCCCACAAACTAAAGGTGAAGAGCTGGAGTAAGGTAATCCATGCCAATGGAACTTGAAGACAAGCAGGAGTAGCAACTATGATATCATATAAATTAGACTTCAAGGCTAAGCTTATCAGAAGAGACAAAGCAGGTCATTTTTTACTAGTAAAAGGAACAATGCAGCAAGGGGAAATAACAATTGTCAACATTTATGTCCCAAACATAGGTGCAGCCACTTTCATAAAACAAACTCTGCATGATATAAAGTCACACATAGATCCCAATACAATAATACTGGGAGACTTCAATACTCCTCTCACATCACTAGACCAATCTTCTAAACAAAAGGTCAATAAAGATGCCTCATTCCTAAAGAATACCATAAACCAAATTGACCTATTAGACACATACAGAATATTTCACCCAACTACAGCTTAATTCAAATTTTTCTCAGCTGCCCATGGAACCTTCTCCAAAATAGACCACATTCTGGGCCACAAAGAGAGCACTGGCAAATTCAAAAAATGTAACATAATTCCCTGCATCTTTTCAGACCACAATGGAATGAAACTAGAAATCAATTCTAAGAAGACCCAGAGTAACCATGTAAACACATGGACACTTAACACCACATTGCTGAACAAGGAATGCATCATAGAAAAAGTAAGGGGAGAAATTTAAAAATTCATAGAAAATAACGAAAACAGAGACACAACATATCAAAACCTCTGGGACACCTCGAAGACAGTACTAAGAGGAAAATATATAGCACTGAGTGCCACATAAGAAGAACATAAAATCATCAAGTAAATAATCTAATGATACAGCTCAAAGCGCTAGAAAAACAAAAACAGGCTAACCCCAAAGCTAGGAGAAGACAGGGAATTATGAAAATCAGAGCAGAAATTAATGAAGTAGAGAATGAAAAAAATACAGAAAATCAACAAAACCAAAAGCTGGTTTCTTAAAAAAATAAACAAGATAGAAAAAACATTGGCCAACCTAACCAAAAAAAAAGAGAGAATCAACCCAAATTAACAAAATAAGAGATGAAAAAGGAGATATTCCCACCAACAGTGTGGAAACACAGAGGACCATCAGAAATACTTTGAAAAACTAAGCCGGGAGCCGGGCGTGGTGGCGCACGCTTGTAATCCCAGCATTCGGGAGGCTGAGACCGGAAGATCTGGGTTCGAGGCCAGCCTCAGCTACCTAGTGAGGCACTCCACAACTTAGTGAGACCCGGTTTCAAAAATAAAGTAAAAAAAAATAGGGCTGGGGGTATAGCTCAGAGGTAGAATGCCCCTGAGTTCAATCCCCAGTACCGCAAA
>PVLC010005815.1:18901-35973 GCA_004027655.1 Graphiurus murinus | reverse complement strand
TTGAGTCAAGAAGATATAGAAAACTTAAATTAACCAATAGCTATGAAAGAGACAAAAACAGCAATAAAGAGTTTACTACCAAACAAAAGCCCAGGGCCAGATGGTTTTCCAAGTGAATTTTAGAAAACATTTATAGAAGAGCTAATCTCAATACTCCTCAAACTATTCCATGAAACAGAAAGAAACGGGACCCTCCCACATTCTATGAAGCCAACATCACATTAGTACCAAAGCCAAACAAAGACAGCTCAAGAAAAGAAAACTATAGGCCTATATCACTGATGAACTTAGATGCAAAACTGCTAAACAAAATACTAGCAATGTGCATTCAAAACCACATCAAGAAAATTATATACCATGATCAAGTCAAGTTCATCCCAGGGATGCAAGGCTGGTTCAACATACAAAAAATAATCCATATAATTCACCATATAAACAGAATCAAAGACAAAAATCACATGGTCATCTCAATTGATGCTGAGAAAGCATTTGACAAGATCCAACACCCATACATGCTGAAAGCACTGCAGAGAATCAGAATAGAAGGAACATACCTCAACATCATAGAGCCAATATCACATTAAATGGAGAAAAACTGCAAGAGTCCCACTAAAAACAGGAATAAGACAAGGATGTCCATTATCCCCACTTCTGTTCAATATAGTACTTGAGACTCTAGCCAGAGCAATAAAGCAAGAGAAGGAAATCAAAAGGGTAAAAATAGAGAAAGAATAACTAAAACTAAAACTAGCTGTATAATTCACAATTGCCAAACTATGGAAACAGCCAGGATGTCCATCAACAGATGAATGGATTACAAAGCTATGGGATACGTACACAATGGAATTTTACTCAGCCATAAAGAAGAAGAAAATCATGTCATTTGCAGGGAAATGGATGGAACTGAAAAACATTATGTTAAGTGAGATTAGTCAGTCACAAAAAGTAAAAAATTGTATTTTCTCCCTAATATGCAGATGCTAGGGAGAAGATGGGGCATAAGAGGGACTCCAAATGAAGAAGGAGAAACCTTAGATGAGCAAAGAAGGCGACTTAACTGAAGGTGACGGGGGGTGGGGAGGAACACCCTAAAGCACATGATGTACTTTCACAAACATACCAAAGTCAGTCACTAAACTGAACCTGAGAAGGAGGGAGGACGAGGGAGTGGGGCGGGAATTGGGGAAGGGTTAAATGAAAAATGTGTGCATGTATGCCTGTACCAGCTTGTACCTAACAAAGATGTATGATTACAATGCACCAATTTAAAAATAATAAACAATAAAAAGATAATTTCTCCAAAAAAAAAGAAAGAAAGAAAAGTCTCCTGACAAATCTCAGCTCTGCAAAGAGCTGCTCCATTTGTGGCATTAAAATTAAATTGAGACAACACCCTAGAAAACATAACTACGCTAGGATTCTCCTCCCACGGAATGTTTTCCATATCTAAGCTTAATGTTTTCAACACTCATCTAGGTCTATTTTCAGTTGCTATACAAAGGATTAGTGAAAATAACTCCATCTAATGTGATTAATGCCTCAGAACTATATCCCATGCGAGAATTTTGAAGAGATATGTATTCTTAAAGAAAAGCCTTCAAAACAGCAGAGTAAGGAAAACCCTGTATCCAAGTATACAAACTGAAATTTTAATTTTGACATTGAATTAAATAATGAACCTTGTTTACTTTAAAAGAAAGCATGAACAACAGCTTTCTTTGTAATGATAGAAAATTACATAGCTATTTAAAACATTGAACAAATGCAAATTAAAGTGCAAATGTTGGAGCTGTTCATGTAGAACAGAGATGGACATTTGTGCATATTTTATCCCTAATCTATTCTCTATTTCTGTTGCAACATCATGGACAAATCAGTCCTCTTTTTGGATTGAGTTTTAAAATCATCTGTAAAGAGGGAAATGCAACACTTGCCTCACAAGATTATTATGAAAATGAAGTGAAATCAAAGAAAAAGTGATTTTAAAACTTTTCGGAGCATGCTGTTAAGTAAAATATAGAAGAAACAAAAGAAAATTCCAAATTGTTTTTTGTCTTGAAGACTCTCATATGAATACATGTATCTATTCATTTATGTGTGTATATATACATATATGTTTGTTGTTAACTTGAAGCACATTTATATAGATCTAAACATAACAAAAATGTATGGAAATTTTACAGTTAAAGCTGGAGATTTTTCTATCAAAACATCAAGAACTTTCTCTGTTTTCTAAAACTGCAAAAGCAAATTTTTTGTTATACAAAACATAATTAGTGGTTCTTTGAGTGAACACCAACAGAATTATGTGAAAACAACAGGTGCAGAACTTATAGATAGACTCATTAATAGCAGGCTCTGTGGATTTAGAGCAAGAGGTCCAAAATACCCCAGGAGCAGGTGCTGTAGGTATTCCTATGGCTCACGTGGGCGCTTAGAAGGATCTGATGTGGTAGATGACAGCTTCCTTGAAGACACGGCTGAGTGAGACAGCTGGCAAGCACGTCGGTGGCAAGGGAGGGGCTGAAAATGGGAGGCTACAATAGGTAGGATCCGAGCCCCACTTGGCTAACTCTGGCCAAGTTGGTTTCTGTGCTCTCAGGACCTTCTCTGTTTGCCTTCCCTACACTTTCCGTCCTCTGAGCTGCAGACTCAGCTGTCTTCCTCCCTCGCAGCAACTCCCTGCTCTTCTCAGGGTTCCTCTCCTCCCTGAGGACTTAGCCCAATTTTTCCTTCCTCATGGAGTCTGATGCCTCCTAGTCTCTATCCTGTGAGCCAACTTAAGTTTCTCTGTAGTCCTTGCAACCTTCTAAAAACCCTGTTATTTAACCATCTGTTCACACTGTTCACTTTGTGATGCAGAAAGCAAGGTTTGTTTTTTTGTCATTTGTTTGTTTGTTTGTTTGTTTTGGTACTGGGGACTGAACCCAGGGGCATCATTCTACCTCTGAGCTACACCTCCAGCCCTTTCTTTTTGAAACAGGATTTTGCTAGGTCACTAGGTTGCTGAGAGTCTTGCTAAGTTACTAAGGCTGTCCTCGAATCTGTAATCCTTCTGTCTGAGTCTCCCAAGTACTGGGATTACAGGCATGCACCACCACACCTGACTCAGAAGGTGAGATTTATAAGAAAAGAAGGAATGAAATCCCTCGCAGTTTCTGGATTATAAACATACATCAAATAACTAACGAATTTATGAATAAAGACATGACTCTCCCAGGCCCCTTCAGTTATACAATTTTCTGTTTGATTATCTCTTCCTTTAAAAAGCATTAGTTGTGTCCTGTATTTACTCAAGTCCCTTGCTATCAATTTTTATTTAGAGCTGGGTATGATGGTGCATGCCTGTAACCCCAGTACTTGGGAGGCTAGCTAAGACAGGAGGTTCCCAGGTAAGAGACCAGCCTGAGCAATTTAGCGAAACCCTCAGTAACTTACTGAGACCCTGTTGAAAAATAAAAATAAAAATTGGGCCTGAAGGTATAGCTCAGAGGTAGAATACCCCTAGGTTCAATTCCTAGTATTTATATATATATAAATAATTCTGGGGATTATATAATATATAATTATATAGTATAATTATAATAATGTATTATATAGTATAGTTACATTAAAATATAGTGAATATATTACATATACTGGGATTATTATACATATTTACATATGTGTATATAGATTTCTCTATATGTTTTTTAGTTAGTATGCCAACAATGACTAATTCTCTTTAGCATGTTGACCAGCTAATGGGGCCACCCTCTCAACTAACAAAATGACTTAACCTAGTTAAAAATTCCTTGGTGATTTTTTTCTTAAAGGTATATATGGAAGCCAGTCATAGTGGGACAATCCTGTAATGCCAGAACTTGGGAGATTGAGACAGGAGTATTGCAGGTTCAAAGCCAGCCTCAGCAATTTCACAAGACCCTCAGAAACTTAGAGAGGCTCTGTTTCATAATTTAAAAGGAACCTGAAGTACAGATCAGAGGTAGAAGGTCTCTGGGTTCAATCCCTAGTACCAAAACAAAACAAAACAAAAATGTATATAGGGATGCCCATTTCTAACAGTATAAAAAATTGTAGATGATTACAAAGCACCTAGAAATCCCAGATAAACTGTGTCAAACATACTTTTAAATGCATAGCTAAGTTTACAAGATTGTATGTGACATACCCAAGAGATTAAACTGACACTGTCTAACCCCAAAGCTAGTAGAAGACAGGAAATTATGAAAATCCGAGCAGAAATTAATGAAGTAGAGAATAAAAAAATATATAGAAAATCAACAAAACTAAAAGCTGGTTTCTTGAAAAAAATAAACAAGATAGATAAACCATTGGCCAACCTCACCAAAAGAAAGAGAGAATCAACCCAAATTAACAAAATAAGAGATGAAAAAGGGGATATTACCACCAACAGTATGGAAATACAGAGGATCATTAGAACGTATTTTGAAAAACTATACTCCAACAAAATGGAAAATCTAGAAGAAACTGAGAGATTTCTAGACACATGTAACCTTCCTAAATTCAGTCAAGAAGATATAGAAAACTTAAACCGACCAATAGCAATCAAAGAGATAAAAACAGCAATAGTTTACCACCAAACAAAAGCCCAGGGCCAGATGGTGTTACAAGTGAATTTTATAAAATATTTATAGAAGAGCTAATCCCAATACTCCTCAAACTATTCTGTGAAATATAAAGAAACGGGACCCTCCCAAACACATTCTATGAAGGCAACATCACATTAGTACCAAAGCCAAATAAAGACAGCTCAAGAAAAGAAAACTATAGGCCTATATCATTGATGAACTTAGATGCAAAATTGCTAAACAAAATACTAGCAATGTGCATTCAAAACCACATCAAGAAAATTATAGACCATGATCAAGTCGGGTTCATCCCAGGGATGCAAGGCTGTTTCAATATACAAAAAACAATCCATGTAATTCACCACATAAAGAGAATCAAAGACAAAAATCACATGATCCTCTCAATTGATGCTGAAAAAGCATTTGACAAGATCTAACACCCATTCATGCTAAAAGCACTGCAGAGAATCGGAATAGAAGGTACATACCTCAACATCATTGAGGCAACATACAATAGACCCACAGCCAACATCATATTAAATGGAGAAAAACTGCAAGAGTCCCACTAAAAACAGGAACAAGACAAGGATGTTCATTATCCCCATTTTTGTTCAATATAGTACTTGAGACTCTATCCAGAGCAATAAGGCAAGAGAAGGAAATCAAAGGGGTAAAAATAGGGAAAGAAGAACTAAAACAATTCCTTTTTGCAGATGACATGATACTATACTTAGAAGACCCAACAAAGTCAGGCAAAAAACTTATAGAACTGATCAACAAATTCAGCAAAGTGTCTGGGTACAAAATCAATCTTAAAAAATCAGAAGCTTTCCTGTATATCAACCATAAATCCACTGAAAAAAAATCCAGAAAACAATTCCACCCACAATAGCATCCTGAAAAAAAAATAACTAGGGATAAACCTAACCAAAGAGGTAAAAGATCTCTATAAGGAAAACTATAAAAAGTTGAAAAAAGAAATCGATGAAGACCTTAGAAGATGGAAAGATCTACCAACTTCTTGGATAGGCAGAACAAATATCATCAAAATGGTCATCCTCCCAAAAGTGATCTACAGATTCAATGCAATACCCATGAAATTATCAAGGTCACTCCTCACAGACATAGAAAAATCAGTCCTTAAACTAACTCATTTGGTACAACAAAAAGCCCAGGATAGTCAATGTAGTTCTTAGCAACAAGAACCATGCAGGAGGCATCACAATACCTGACTTCAAACTCTACTACAAAGCCACAGTAATGAAAACAGCATGGTATTGGCACAAAAACAGACACATAAACTAATGGATCAGAACAGAAGATTCAGAAACAGACCCATGTGCTTACAGTCAACTGATTTTTGACAAAGGAGCCAAAAACATACACTGGAAAAAAGATAGCCTCTTTAACAAATGGTGTTGGCAAAACTGGTTAACCATATGTGAGAAAATGGAAATAAACCCCACTTTCTCACCCTGCACAAGAGTCAACTCAAGGTGGATCAAAGACCTGGAAGTTAGGCCAGACCTTGCAGCAACTACTTGAAGAGGGCACAGACCAATACTTCAGCACATAGGCACAGGTAAAAACTTTCTCAACAAGACCCCAAAAGCACAAGCAACTCAAAGGAAGACCAATACATGGGATTGCATTAAACTGAAGAGCTTTTGTGCAGCAAAGGAAACTACCAAGAACCTCAACAGAGAGCTCACAGAGTGGGAGAAAATTTTTGCCAGCTACTCTTCTGATAGAGGACTAATATCTAGAATATACAGAGAACTCAAGAAACCCATAGCTAAGAAAACAAATAACACAATCAAAAAATGGGCAAAGGATCCAAATAGACACTTCACAAAAGAAGAAATACAAATGGCCAATAAATGTATGAGGAAATGTTCTACATAACTAGCAATCAGAGAGATGCAAATCAAAACTACCTTGAGATTTCACCTAACTCCAATCAGAATGGCAACTATCAAGAACACAAACAACAACAAATGCTGGCGAGGGTGTGGAGAAGTGGGAACCCTAATACATTGTTGGTGAGATTGCAAATTAGTGCAACCACTTTGGAAAACAGTATGGAGGATTCTCAGATGAATGAGAATGAACTTACCATATGATCCAGCAATACCACTTCTGGGTAGCTACCCAAAAAGAATGGAAACCAAATTATCAGACCAACACATGTATATCTATGTTTATAGCTGCACAATTCACAATTGCCAAACTATGGAACCAGCCAAGATGTCCATCAACAGATGAATGGATTACAAAACTATGAAATATGTACACAATGGAATTTTACTCAGCCATAAAAAAGAACAAAATCATGTTATTTGCAGGGAAATGGATGGAACTGGAAAACATTATGTTAAGTGAGATTAGCCAGTCACAAAGAGTAAAAATGCATATATTCTCCCTAATATGTGGATGCTAGGGAGAATATGGGGCATAAGAGGGACTCCAGATGAAAAAGGAGAAACCCTAGATAAGCAAAGAATATGACTTAACTGAAGGTGATAGATGGGGAGGGGTGATGCACATGGTGTACTTTCACAAATATATCAAAGTCAACCACTAAACTGAACTTGAAAAGGAGGGAGGGTGAGGGAGTGGGGTAGGAATTGGGGAAGTGGTTAAATGAGAAATGTGTACATATATGCCTTTATCAGCTTGTACCTAGCAAAGATGTATGATTAAAATGCACCAATTAATAAGAAAAATAAAAGTTTTATCCCCTAAAAATAAATAAATAAAACTGAGACTGTAACTGAAATCAGAGCAGCACAGAGAAAAGGAGTGGCTGTTGGGACGAAGATAGGAAGAGGTGCCCTCTGCAGCTTGGAGGCTGGGGTGTGTAAATGCAAAGGGGGCAGCAGCTGAGGCTGGGCTCCACATGAGGCTGGAAATTAGCAAAGTCTCCTGCAGGGGACTCTCGAGGTCCTCCATTGAATCCATTCACTGGTGGGGAGACAGGAGGCACGGTGTTTTCTTCATTTTGGATTCTGTGTAGGAAAAAGAAAGTCTCCCATGGCCTTGAATGGTGAAGACCCATTCTCCTGTGGATTTAGAGCTCACCTCTTCTGTCTCAAACTCAATCGGAACAATTCGTGTAGAAATGGATCTCTGGGGCATTTGATAGAAGCAAACATACAACCTTTGTAAAGGATCACATCCTCAATCTGGGCCTCACAGGTTCCTCACAGACAAAGGCTCACTGTATATAAATTCACAGTCTAACTTTATGAAACATCCAAGCCACCATGAGCAAGAGTCAGCAGACACTACAAACAGCATGACTCTATGCCTGGGAATTTCAGGTGAGTCAGGTGAAGATGAAAAATAGATATGATGAAATATATAAACCAATAAAATAAGCAGCAGGAAAATAAAACCGAAAAGATGACCAAAACATAAGCAACCGCAATGCTTATAAACAGAAATTCATTCATTGAAACTGAAAATTCAAGAGACAGATTAGAAAGAACAAAGTGAGCATTAGCAGGGAAGACCAAGCTGACATGACTGACAAAAAGATTAAGAGATGAAAACTATGGAAAGAGATGAAGAGATACCGAGAATGAAAGATATCTAACAAAGCTTTCCAGAAGGAAAATATCGACGAAAATGGGGAAGACTCAATATTTGAAGACAAGATGACTGAAAATGTTCTAAAACATTTGAAACACATTAATCACCAGGTTCAGAAAGTTAAACTATCAATCAAGGTAAATCAGGATAAATCCTTCCTAAACACACTTATTCTGCCAATATATTTCATTTTATATTTTTGTAGTACTAGAGATTGAACCAAGGGGATTCTACCTTCAAGATACATTTCCCCAGCCCTATTTTATTTTTTATTTTAAACAGAGTCTCCCTAAATTGCTGAGGTTAGCCTTTAACCTGCAATCCTCCTGTTTCAGCCTCCCAGGTATTGAAATTACAAGCACACAGCCATACCAATATTTTTTTGAGGTACTGAGGATGGAACCTGGAGGCATTCTACCTCCAAGCTACAGCCCCAGCCCTATTTTTTTATTCTTTATTTAGAAACAGGGTCTCACTAAGTTGCGGAGGTCCTCATTAAACAGCTGAGGCTGGCCAAGAACCCGGATCCTCCAGTCTCAGCCTCCCAAATGCTGGGATTACAAGTGTGCACCACCACACCCGGCTCCATACCAATATTTTAATAAGCAAAAGCCAAATTACCCAAACTGGGCAATGTGACTCACATCTGTAATCCCAGTACTTGGGAGGCTAAAACAGGAAGATCACAGATTACAGGCCAGCCTCTGCAATTTAGCAAGACCCTCAGCAAATTAGCAAGACCATGTTTCAAAATAAAAAGGGGGTAGTTTGGGGTGTAACTCAGAGGTAGAATGGCCCCGGGCTCAATCCCCATTATAAATAAATAAATTAATAAAATCATATTAACAAAAAAAGAACAATAAGAACATTGATATAAGCAACACTATAAGTCAGAAGATGGTGGGCTAATTTCTTCAAGGTACTGAGAAGAGATAGTTGACCTAAATTTTTTGCCCAACTATCATCATCATCATCACAGTAATAGTCAAGAGTATATCCCTAAAGGCTCTGCTAATGGAAACAAGTCAGGAAGAACAAAATTGAGCTCAGAAGAAAGGAAATGCAAAAATGTATAGTAAGCAAAGGAGTTAGTAAAATTAGATAATTCTAAAAGGTCCTTGATTAAATGAAGCAACATAATAAGGACTGATTTTGTGGTGATAAAGTTGGATGGAATTAAAACAAAATGGAGGAGATATTGTCTTAGAGTGTTCTAAAGGCTTTCTATTATCTGGGAGATAAAAAAATATTTGTTAATTCTAGGCTTTAAAAGTCACATGTGTATGATTAAATTATAAATAACACCAATGTTATGGTCAGGTCTAGAATGTCCCCTAAAGGGCTTGAGATTGATATAGTTAAGTCATGAGAGTTGTAATCTCATTAATAGATAAATCCATTGTAGTGGATTTACTGGGTGATAACCTAAGCCAGTGGGGTGCACCTGGAGAAGGTGGGTCCCTGGGGGTGTGGCCTTAGGGATTGTGCTTGTGTCTTGGAATCCCCTTGCGGTCTCGCTCTCCTGGCTTTCAGCCTCCATGGTGTGAGAGCAGAGCTATGCGTGCTCTCTCCACTTCCCGCTCCCACGTCCTGAGCTTCAGACCCTGAACCTGGAATCTTCAAAAACCTAAGCAAATAATCTTCCTTCTTCTAAGTTGTGTGGTCAGTGATTTGTGACTGTAGCAGTGAGAATGTTGACCAAGACAACTACTAATGGAAATGAAATGCATAACTTTCAAACCAATAAGGTGCTTTCAAAAAGCTGTGATCTGGCTCAATTGACAGGTTTTTTTTTTTCATTTGTTTCTTTGGTTGGTTTTTGGTACTGAAGATTGAACCCAGGGTGCTCTACTTTTTAACTATACTCCCAACCCTCTTTTATATTTTATTTTGAAACAGGGTCTTGATAAGTTGCTAAGGCTGGCCTTGAACCTGAGATTCTCCAGCCTCAGCCTCCCAAGTACTGGGATTAGGGGCATGAGCCACCATGCCCAACTTGACAAAGTATCTCACAGCACTATAGCTAATGTCTTATCTCTTGTGAAAGGACTTCCCCTCTTCCAAACAGATACAAAGGTTCTTTCTTCTCTGCTCTTGGGTATCTAGGACAAACTTGTGTGTGTGTGTGTGTGTGTGTGTGTATTGTCAGTCTTCTGTTCAAAGAAAATCCACACGTTGCAGGTTGTGCTGGCAATGGAGCTGAGCCCTGCAACAGGCTTTGGGAGCGACTGACTTTTCCAGGGGGCAACTTGACCATGTTCCTCCCAAGGCAGCCTCTACGGGCACACGATCCCAGGGGACTGAGAAGGATTCCCCACCCACCAGCTTGTCATGTTAGAAATTAAAACTTCCAACCCTCCCACCCCCCAAGTACAATGCAGTGGAAACTCCATTGTTTATCAGGTCACTGGGCAGACGGTAGAGGGACTGAGAAATTTCTCTTGAAAGATTCTGTGCTGCCAGGCATGGTGGCACAGGCTTGTAATCCCAGTACTTGGGAGGCTGGGAGAGGAGGATCCAAGTTCGTGGCTAGCCTGAGGTCCTCCGCAACTTAGTGAGACCCTGTTTCTAAATAAAGAATAAAAAATAGGCCAAGTGTGGTGGCACATGCTTATAATCCCAGTACTTGGGAGGCTGAGACAGGAAGATCCGGGTTCATGGCCAGCATCAGCTACTTAGTGAGGCCCTCTACAACTTAGTGAGACCCTGTTTCAAAATAAAGAATAAAAAATAGGACTAGGGGTGTAGCTTGGAGGTAGAATGCCTAGTCCCCAGTACTGCCAAAAAAAAAGAAAGAAAGAAAGAAATATTGATTCTGTGCTGAATAAACAAAGACAGAAGGGAAGTGAAGGATGGGGAAGAGGAGAAGGGGGACCAAGAGGTGAAGGAAGATAGCAAAAGCTTAGGGCCGCACACACATGCTAACCTCTTTTAGCTTTCTAGCAGAGCTGATGATTTTTTTTTTTTTTTTTTTTTTTTTTTTTTTTTTTTTTTTTTTTTTTTTTTTTTTTTTTTTTTTTTTTTTTTTTTTTTTTTTTGTGGGATGCAGGTAAAGGAGAAAAAGGATTGAGTGAGGTCATTTCAAAATAAAAAATAAAGCAGGGTTGGGGTGTGGCTGAGGTAGAATGCCCTTGGGTTCACTCCTAGTACCAAAAAAAAAAAAAAATACCAAAACAAAACAACAACAACAATAACAATAAAAGGAGCTGCATTTAACCTTCCCTTATCTCACAGCGAGAGCATAGTGTAGGCAGAAAGCGGGCCTTTTGAGATTCCCTGACCAGCATCAGAGGAGTGCACTAGAGTCACGAAAAGCTCGGTGATCCCTGGGATATTTTCTCACGCCCTTTCTTATTAGTAGCAGAGCCAAGAGAAGCAGATAAAATGTTCCCAAAGTCAGCTTTCCTCCCACAGGTGAAAGGTGGTGGCAACAGGGGTACAGAGGACCTGAGTAACCCTGCACAGGGGGGAAGGCAGGGCTGAGGGTGTGTGTGCATCAGATTCACGTTACACTTACTGACATCACAGCCGTGTGACATCTAGGTACATGCCTTTGGCAAGTGCATTAACTGCTTCAATACGGCCTATTTCATCCACTCAATCCTTTCTCTCCTTTACCTGCATCCCACATTAAAAAAAAAAAAATCATCAGCTCTGCTAGAAAGCTAAAAGAGGTTAGCATGTGTGTGCATGTGTTTAATGTGTTATCAAGAATGGGCTGAGGAATTTTGTCAGCAGGGATATATAGCATTTCTACTACACTGGAGTAACTGAGGTTAATTTTCTACTCTATCCCTCAACTTTGAGATACAAAGTACTCTTTTTTTTTTTCTTTTATTCATCAATCTTTTGGACACTTTTCAGGGGATCATGGAGTTTTACCAGTTATGTCATAACATTTTAATCTCCCTGGGCCTGGAACAAGGTGAAAGGCTACAGGAGCCCCCTACACACACACACACACACTCACACACACACACACTCACACACACACACACTCACACACACACACTCACACACACACACACACACACACACACACAATTACTATTTCAGCTAAATCCTTAACTCTGCCAAGATGAAGCATGATGTGGAACAAGAATGCTGGCTTCAGCCTAACCCGACTCCAGTTCTCCAGAGCTGTGAATAAGTCAATTGTGACCTGGCATTGAAAACGGGGAGCTCTCTCTCTCTCTCTCTCTCTCTCTCTCTCTCTCTCTCTCTCTCTCTCTCTCTCTCTTACACTGCACTGCTATTTGTAATTGCTCGAAGTGCATGGCCTTCTGCTTTTATCTGTGAATGCTAGCTTATTCTACACAGGCTGGAAACATTTCTCTCTTCTCCCACAGGGTTTGAGGGGAGAAGAATCGACTCAAGGGGAGTTCATTTCATCAGACTGGGTTAGGGGTGGGTTGTCCTCACCATCGGCCCAAGTGAGCCACTGTTGTAAAAAGCCCTTTCAAAACGTTACCTGTGGAACTGCCTCAACGTCTTCCTGGAACACAGACTCTCAGCATTAGTGAATCAACCACTGGGTTAATTAGAACTCAGACTCATAACCTAGCCTCAGCACATGGAATAAACACTGTTTTCCTGTGGCCTAATTACAAGATGTTCTTAAACATCGTCATTTTGTAAAAGGCACCATGACTACAAATTGCTTTGTGAACTGCATTGCGGGGACTTAGAATGTGCTGCAGTTTGAAGAAGGTATTTGCAATTTGTCAATAAAAATACAGACTCATGGTGCCCCTGTCCGAAAAAAGGTGAGCTCAGAATCCGAATGCTCTTTTTCTCTATCAACGGATTACAGATGGCCAGTTCCATAAAGTGCTGGCCTCGTTGATAGCCTGGGTCAGGCAGTAGCTTCCTGCTCAAAGCCACTATACTTTCTATTGTCATGACTTATTTGAAAGAACAAACAAGCTGGGCGTGGTGGCACCCGCTTGTAATCCCAGTACTTGGGAGGCTGAGACCGGGAGATCCGGGTTCTCGGCCAGTCTCAGCTACTTAGTGAGGCACTCTGCAACTTAGTGAGACCCTGTTTCAAATTAAAGACTAAAAAACAGGGCTGGGGGCGTAGCCCAGAGGTAGAATGTCCCTGGGTTCAATCCCCAGTACCACAAAAACAAACAAACAAAACTTGCTTTGCCACCATTACTATCAACAACAACAAAACTCAGAAGCAAAAAAGACTTCCTCTAAGCCAGTGAGGCTTAATGAAATCCTCAGGGCGCATTGTGGATGGATCATATTGGGCCACATTGGATCATTATCATGGAATTTTATTTGAATATTTTTCCTGAAGACAACAAGACCTGCTGCCATACACAACCCTGGTTTTCCCTGGTGTCCTGATACCATACAGGGAAATATCTAGAGTATGAAAGAAGAGAATAAAGTAGCCTATGAGATGCTACCAGGACCCTTGCCAAGATTTAGAGTGGGAGAGACTCTGTTCTTAAAAAACACATCCCACTTCTGGGGAGGTGTTACTGCTGAATATTACTATACATCCCAAAGAAATCCAAACGTCTTATAGTAAGCAGCAAAAGAAGCAGGGCCTGTAATCCCAGTACTTAGGAGGCTGAGACAGAAGGATTGCAGATTTGAGGCCAGCCTCAGCAATTGAGTGAGACATTCAGGAACTTAGCAAGAACTTGTTTCAAAATGAAAAGGGCTGGGAGTGTAGCTCAGTTAATTTCCCTGGGTTCACAATCCAGTACAAAAATAAATAAATAAATAAATAAATAAATAAATAAATAAATAAATAAATAAATCAGCAATAACATCTAGATAGGTAAGACACAGGTTACTGACAATAACAGTAACCATACAGTAATAATTCTGGGTTTAAACGTGTTCTTTAGCCAGGTGTGGTGGTACATGCCTGTAATCTCAGTAATTAGAGGCTCAGTTGTTTGAAACCAGCCTCAGCAATTTAGCCAGAAAGGTGTTCTGTAACATGGCCACCACTAGAGGGCGGAACTGACCACTTTAGTTTTCACAAGGCTTCCCCAGAGGAGAAGCTGAAAGTTAACCTGAAAGGCTAAATCAAGAAACTAGAGTAGACTGGTGTGATGATGCTTGCCTGTAATTCCAGTACTTGGGAGGCTGACACAGGAGGATTGCAGGTTCAGGGCCAGCCTGGGCAGCTCAGCGAAACCCTCAGCAAATCAGCAAAACCCTGTTTCAAAATTAAAACACACACACACACACACACACGGACCGAAGGGTGTATTTAGGAGGTAGAATGCCCCTATATTTAAACCTTAGGAGAGAGAAAGAGAGGGAGAGACTATAATGTGTAAATGCAATGTGAACTCAGAGGAGGAGAATCTAATGAATCTAACTCAGAATTTTGGGTGGAGTGAGGAGAGGGTATTTCTCTACAGATTACAGATCCAACAACTGGGAGTGCTGGAGGCTTGAAGACCAACTCAGAAGCCACTGGGTAAAGGAGGACGATGAGGCAGAAAGAGACTTTTTTCTTTTTTCGGTACTGGGGATTGAACTCAGGGATATTCTACCTCTGAGCTACACCCCCAGTCCTATTTTTATTCTTTATTTTGAAACAGGGTCTCACTAAGTTACAGAGGGCCTCACTGAGTAGCTGAGGCTGGCCCCGAACCCAGATCCTCCTGTCTCAGCCTCCCAAGTACTAGGATTACAAGCATGCGCCACCACACCTGGCTGACTTTTTATTTATTTTTATTTATTTATTTATTTATTTATTTATTTATTTATTTATTTACTGTGGTACTGGGGATTGAACTCAGGGGCGTTCTACCTCCGAGCTACACCCCCAGCCCTACTTTTTATTCTTTATTTTGAATCCGAGTCTCACTAAGTTGCAGACTGCCTCACTAGGTAGCTGAGGCTGGTCGCGAACCCGGATCCTCCGGTCTCAGCCTCCCGAATGCTGGGATTACAAGCGTGCGCCACCACGCCCGGCTGACTTTTTATTTTTTTAAGAACATGATTTTAGTATAGCCATATACATGACAGGGAAAAAATCCAAATGCAAAATAAGAAAATAAAACCAATAGCTAGCTAGCTAGCATGTGCGCGCGCACACGCACACACACACACACACACACACACACACACACACACACACACTTTTTTTTAGCCACAAGCTTTTCTGTATTTCATATATTTTGGATAAAAACAACAATCACATAACCGCATTGACCTGAATAGGCCCTGGAATGCCATTCCTGTTGCACTCCTGGAGCACCTGGAGTGCTGCAGGCCAGGCTGGGCAGTCCCCAGAGAAGGATGAGGGCTGATGGCTTCCTTGCAAGACTCATGTTGGAACACAGCCCGCTTCTCCCCCGTGCCAACCTACTCTACCATGTGCACCTGGAGTGCTGACTGCTCATGTGGCAGTGCTCCAGCCTACCTGCACTTGCAAGCCAAAGGAAGGCTGCGGTCCAGCCCTGCCCCACTTGCTGTTCTGCTTCCGTGTCTGCGAACCCTCTCAAGGATTCCAAAGGGCAGTATGGGTGAGGCCTATTGCATTATACCCTGAGGCGATTTCCTAGAGAAGACGTAAAACCCCAGTTAGGGGTATGGACAACAGAATTTTCCTCTGGGCACCATGAAAGAACTTAACATTTTACTTCTGTGGAACTTTTACCTGTACCTTCAACATCTGGGATGGTTTGTGGGTGAAATCTAGGCTCACAAAGGAAAATAGTATGAAAATAAAAACAAATACACAGTGCAAGGAAATGGAAAGCAGACCATCAAAACTTAGATAGGAACCTCCTGGCCAGGGACCACAGCAACCTGGATGGAACAGCCCCATGCACCTACTGCACTGTGATGCCTAACCTTCCAATGTTCCCATAGCAACACCTGCTTCCCCTCACACCTCCATCCCTGCATAACTGTTGGCTGACCCCATCCCCATGGTTTCCTAAAAAGGCTGCACTCCACCAACAGTGGGTGGGCTGAAGCTCCCTTGAGACCCATCCCTGCTTTGCATAGCCCATTCCCCTTTCTTTTTTTTTTTCAGTACTAGGGATTGAATGCAGGGGCATTCTACCTCGGAGCTATACCCCCAGTCCTATTTTTTATTCTTTATTTTGAAATAGGGTCTCACTATGTTACAGAGGGTCTCACTAAGTGGCTGAGGCTGGCCAAGAACCCAGATCCTCTGGTCTCAGCCTCCCAAGTACTGGGATTACAAGTGTGCGCCACCACGCCCAGCTGCAGCCACCTTTAACTTTCTACAGAGTGTCCTTCTAGTAGATATCTGCAAGTTCTTTATTTTAGAGCAGCTACAAGACCGGCAAACCTTATTCTCACTTCCACTTACCTCCTGTCATTAATATGCTAGCACATCACTTTATCTTGTTCCTTGGCCTTTCTGAATAAGCCCTCATCATCAGGAAAGGATGATAGGAGGACAGAGAAAGAGGAGGTGGTGGTGGCGAGCTGCCCTGTCTTGCCTCTCCAATGATTGTAGTCTCAGTCTTTCCTCCACTGTGCTGAACTGGAGGCCAATGCCAAAGGGTCTGGGTCCCTTATGGTTGGTCCAAAGTGGCATATGCTACACAGCAGGTGCTACTATTAATATTATTATTATTATTATTATTTGCAGTACTCAGGATGGAACCCAGGGCCATTCTACCTCCGAGCTACACTCACAGTCCTATGTTTTATTTATTTATTTATTATTTTTTTTTTTTTGCGGTACTGGGGATTGAACTCAGAGGCATTCTACCTCCGAGCTATACCCCCAGCCCTATTTTTTATTCTTTATTTTGAAACCGAGTCTCACTAAGTTGCGGAGTGCCTCACTAGGTAGCTGAGGCTGGCCGCGAACCCGGATCCTCCGGTCTCAGCCTCCCGAATGCTGGGATTACAAGCGTGCGC